>WBNM01038455.1:0-18484 GCA_013399055.1 Ramphastos sulfuratus
CTCTCAGCCTGTCCTCATAAGACCATCAAGAGTTTGGACAAGGAATTGTCTGACCTGAAACATGGGAATCTGGATTTTTCTTTTTTTACATAGGTAACAGAAATAAAATGCTCTGATGTCCCCCTTCAGATGACTACATGGCACTTCAGCAATAGAAAACAGTACCTTGTGTGTCAGCCAAGCCACACAGATCCATTTGGAAAGGTCTCTTCCAGAACAGACTGCAAAAAGAAACTAATCAATCCCTTAAACATTAACCACTCACTATAAAAAGGTCAATTTTTCCTCACAGGATGGTTACATTTAGACAGCAGGATGAGAACTGCAGCAGAGGAGCATTACATTGGCATAATCACCTTAAAAATAATGTTGAGTTTTGTGTTTTTAACCTATTGTACCGTAAATAATCTCCCTACCATACCTGACAGGGGAAGAAGGAATTATTGTTTTTTCCTGCTGCTTGTGCAGAGGCCAAATTCACACCCCCCCAACAAAAGCCATTTCCTGCTTTCACACAGCAACCCAGAAGAAAGGTCTCAAGCTGTGGGAAGCCACATCTGAAGGAGAAGAGGCTGAGGGGTGAGATATGGCACTGCAAACTACTTCAGTCATTTCTCTTGCTGCTTAGTGAGAAGTTCCCCATCTTGCCCTAAATCATGGTAAAAGTTTCCTTTTCATTGCTTTTCCTGAGACCTACCAGGGCACATTTTTCAGAATTACTGATCCAAATGAATAATGAACTGAGTTGCCATCCTTTCTGGCCAGCCTTGCTTTCCCTTTGCCTCCTTTCAGTTCGAAACAGAAACAGGACTTGGGACTTTTCATAGTCATAGAATCATAGCATGGTAAGGTTGGAAGTGACCTCAAAGATCATCTAGTTCCAACCCCTCCCACTAGTACAGATCACTCAAGGACTCATCCAACCTGGCTTTGACCACCTCCAGGGAGGTTGTGGAGCACAGCATCACCCAACACGATCAAAGATCCCATTCTGTGCTTCTGTGCTCCACCACCTCCCTGGGCAACCTGTGCCAGTGTCTCACCACCCTCACTGCAAACAACTTCCTCCTAACATCCAGTTTCAGTCTCCCCTCTGCCACTTCAAACCCATTGCCCCTTGTCCTGGCATTGCAAGCCCTTGCCAATAGTCCCTCCCCAGCCTTCCTGTAGGAAACAGAAAACAGGACTTGGGACTGAAGACATTTTTTTGTTTGTTTTTTTTTTGTCTGAGTTTTTTTTTTGTTTGTTTGTTTTTTTTAATCCCTATGCCAACCCCAGGTAGAAGCTTTATTCTCAGAGGAACAACAGGAAAATGCCATTTAATTAAAGGCACTCATCTCCAGATGTTATGACAGAAAATGCACTAATGTGTCCCTCACCAGAGGCTGCTAAATATTCAAACACAGAAATCTCTGAAGAGATGAGTACTGTGTACAGTACTGTTGGAGCAGGAGTCCTGTGTGCAGTGCTGCAGCCCCCAGCACAGGAAGGACATGGAAATGTTGGAGACAGACCAGAGGAGGCAACCAAGATGCTGAGAGGGCTGCAGCAGCTCTGCTGTGAGGACAGGCTGAGAGAGTTGGGGCTCTGCAGCCTGGAGAAGAGAAGGCTTCCAGGAGAGCTTGGAGTGGCCTTGCAGGATCTGAAGGGGGCTCCAGGAAGGCTGGGGAGGGACTATTGACAAGGGCTTGGAATGCCAGGACAAGGGGAATGGGTTTGAAGTGGCAGAGGGGAGCTTGAAAGTGGATGTTAGGAGGAAGTTGTTTGCAGTGAGGGTGGTGAGACACTGGCACAGGTTGCCCAGGGAGGTTGTGGAGCACAGAAGCACAGAATGGGATCAAAGATCACGTTGGGTGCTTCTGTGCTCCACAACCTCCCTGGAGGTGTTCAAGGCCAGGTTGGACAAGGCCTTGAGTGACCTGTGCTAGTGGGAGGTGTCCCTGCCTATGGCAGGGAGTTGGCACTGGTTGATCCCTGAGGTCCCTTCCAACCTTACCATTCTGTCATTCTATGAGAGGAAACAATGAAGAGGCAGGATATATCCAAGGTAGGAAATAACTACCCCAAATCCAGCTGTAACCACTCATACACCACAGTCCCAGCCACTGCTGTCCTCGGCTTGCTTTGATTGGTTAGGGATTGGTACTTGAATTAGGAGTTGAAGTATTCAATGCCCATGGCAAATGTCCTTCCTCTGCCTTTAGTACTGAGCTCTAAAGTTCTGATCCAGGTAACAAACATCCTTAGAAAGCAGCCAGCTGCCCATGCTCACTGCTGTATGGCATCATGCCATGGCTTCAAAGGAAAACCATCAATAATTCATTGGAAGATAGAGGTTGGAAATGGCTTTGTTTATTGGAGCTGCCTTTTAAATGCAACGAGGCTTTCCTGAGCCCCATCTCTGCTCTTCCAATGCAGGATGCAGGGAAGTGCACTGGAACTGCACCCAGGACTGCAGGTGGGGTCTGAGGAGAGCAGAGCCAAGGGGCACAATCCCCTCCCTTGCCCTGCTGCCCACACTGCTCTTGCTGCAGCCCAGCACACAGTTGCTGTCTGGGCTGCACTCACACTGCAGCCTCATCTTGAGCTTTTCATCACCCCAGACCCCCAGGCCCAGACCCCCAGGGCCTGTTCCTCAGGGCTGCTCTCAGCCATTCCCCACCCAGCCTGGAGTTGTGCTTGGGATTGTGCCTACCCAGGTGCAGGACCTTACACTTGGCCTTGTTGAATGTCCTGAGGTTGGCCTGGGCACAGCTCTGCAGCCTGTGCAGGTCCCTCTGGATGGATCCCTGCCCTCTAGCAAGTGACTGTGCCACACAGCTTGGTGCCATCTGCACACTTGCTGAGGCTGCACTGATTCCTCTGTCCATGGCACTGACAGAGATGTCAAACAGCACTGGTGCCAGCACTGACCCCTGAGGGAGCCACTTGGCACTCTTTGCTCCTGCCATGCTGGTGGTGTGGAGGGTGGAGAAGGGAGGTAGAGAGCCCCTTTGCCAAAAGAGCAAGAGGGCATGGAAGAGGCCCTCTGCCCCCCACCACTCCGCCTTCTGCCTGTGTTACCCTGCACAAAGCTCCGCACACCCTCAGGGACACTGAGCCCTTGCTCCACGGCGTGAAGCACTGCGCGGAGAGAAACTGCGGCGAGCAGTAGGAGCAAAGGACAAAAGGCATCCGAACCTCTCAACAAAACCGTGCTCTGTCCGGGCTGTGGCAATTTCACCTCCTGACTGGGGTGAGTGTGAGCCTCCTGTGCCGCTCCCGGGGAGGGGTCTCGCTGCAGAGCTGCAGCTGTACCTCTCCCGCGGGCACCGCTGCGGCGCTCCGCAGCAGCAGCCCAACCGTTCGTCCCTCTCGGCAGGTGCTGCCCAGCTCAGGGCAGTGCCCACTCAGCACAGCAAGCCCTGTTGTGCGGTGGCACCTCGCCAGCTGGCACCCAGCCGTGCTGCCCGCTGCTCTGCCAGGTGAGGAGCGACTGCTAACCCTGCCCTTCTCCCCAGGCTCCCTCTTGGGACGGGCACGGTCCCGCACTGGCAAGTTAAACAAAGAGATTCCGATTCCTTGCTCATCCTCCCCCTCCTTTAGCAGCCAAACCCTTTCCCAGCGCAACACTGGTCCCTTCTAAGGAGAGCAATGAACTGTTACTAAGGAGAGAAATAAACGCAGATTGCTGTGCTGAAGGACCCCGACAGTCAAAAGCAGGAGCTACCCTAACACCGGTTTGAGTTCAGAGGCAATCTGGTCTAGGGCTAGCCCCAGGAACAAGCTTCCTTTGTTTAGAAAAGATCTTGTAAATTTGAGCATAACTCCAGGGATGCTGCTCGACCAAAACCAAAGAAATGTGAAGCCCCAGATTTTCCTGAAGTTTACTTTTCATCCCAGCACAGCCAACGGCCTCAGTTCTGCCTCTGGCAAGTGAGAGGCTTCCCAAGCCCCCACTCACCTCCTGCAGCAGCCCTCGGAGCAGAGGGAGAGGAGCTGTAGCAAACCGCTATGGGGAGGCAACAAACAAAATCAGCAGAGCTGAGGTCTGTCCCAGGGAGCAGGGGCTGAAACCAGGTTCAGTTCACATGCTGACAGTCTACATTGCAAACTCCACTTCTGTTCTGGAGGAATTTCACTACCTTGCCTACTCTCACCATCACTGAAGGCTCTCAGGTCAAGTTGTACCATGAAAGAAACCTTTGAAACTGCAGACTGTGGTGGGAACATGAAAGTAATGATTTCTTTTTCCCCCGTGCTGCTGCCTCTCTGCTGCTAACAGGAGCACACAACACCACAGCTACAGTCAGCCACTAAATTCAGATGGTTGCTCCAGAGCACTCAAGAATCTGAAGGGAAATAATAACTCTTTTTTTTTTCTTTCCTCCATTGTAAAAATAATTCTGTTTGTCTGTTTCCTACAGCAAACACACCCAATTTCTCAGAGAAAATGCAAACTGCCTTGAAATTCCAGCTACAGCTAAAACTCTGCCTTTTGCCACTTACAGGCCTGCTCACCTGGATTAAAGAAGTTTGTAACATAGCTGAATCCTTGACACAGCATCAGAGATGGACAAGAAAATGCCATTGAGAGGGTTCAAGGGAGGGCTGCAAGGATGCTGAGGGGACTGAGCACTGCCTGCTGAGGAGAGGCTGAGGGACCTGGGGCTGCTTAGTCTGCAGAAGAGAAGACTGAGAGGGGATTGAATCAATGTTTATAACTATCTGAGGGCTGGGGGTCAGGAGAGGGGGGGACAGGCTCTGCTCACTGCTGCCTGGGATAGGACAAGGAGCAATGGATGGAAGCTGCAGCACAGGAGGTTCCAGCTCAACACAAGGGAGAACTTCTTGCCTGGAAGGGTCCCAGAGCCCTGGCACAGGCTGCCCAGAGGGGTTGTGGAGTCTCCTTCTCTGGAGCCTTTCCAGGCCTGTCTGGATGTGTTGCTGTGTGCCCTGAGCTGGATTGTCTGGTCCTGCTCTGCCAGGGAGGTTGGACTCAGTGAGCCCTTTGGGTCCCTCCCAATCCCCAACATCCTGTGAACCTGTGACCTAAACCATGAGCAAATACAAAACCTCTCTCCAAGAGTAATATCTAAGCCCAAGGAAATGGTGCTTACAGAAGACAGAACCACTTCTCTATGCACAACTGCCATGCCAGAGATGCATTCAAAGCACCCAGGCTGCCACCTGAAGACAAACAGCACCTCTGACACCTAAGAAGCAGCTCCCTTGGCTGCTGAGTCAAGCAAAGCAGCAAAAGCAGAGAGGGAAGCCGCTCCCAGGGCGACTGCCAGCTCCGGAATGCCCTTTCACTCATGGTTGCACTGCCTCACTCCAGTTTGTATTTTCCAGCTTGCCTGCATGTCAGAGCAGGCAGCAGATGCCAGCAGCTCTGCTCAGCGTGGCAGAGGGCACAGCACTCGAAGCAGAGAGCTTTCAGACACACACTCACATTGCTAATAACACAGTGAGTCTGGGGGCTTTGCATTGTGTTTCCAGGTCCGAGCGTGACCTGCCTGCTTCCCGTGGCAGAGCTGGCAGCTGATGGAGTAACCTCCCCATCAAAGGAAGAGCTGTCACTGACTTCAGAGATGAGATTCTGCAGACTCAAATAAGAGAGGCTGGGATGAAAGAGCAGGGAGCGTGACAGAGAAGCTGCTGCTTCTGGTCCATTTTCTCTTAAGCAGAACACCCACACTCTTCAGCAGTTCTGTCTAGCAGATAGAGTGTGCTCCACTCGGTGATGGGGATGCTTAATGATGACTCTCAATAAGGGGGAGAAGAAAACAAATTTCTGTAGAACACTGACAACAGGCAGAGCTATCTGCAGTGGCATTTACTCAGACCAAAGACTCATTCAGGAGCAGAAGCCTCCCCTTCTCCCAAGACCCAAATTCTTTAGGGTATTTTACAGACATCTCTCTTCTATTTAGGCTTTAAGAAGATTTTCCTGTGCAAATCTCTTACTGGGCTGATTCTCCTTAGAACTTTCCAGAACCATACCAGTGGATTCTTTTAAGTGTAGGAGAGAGAAAAAAATAAAAATGTAGTAGCAAGGGCTGCATTTTTTGTGTGTGCATACAGAACACATTTATAGATATAAAATTTATAAATATAAATATAAACCTCTATTTATATATACCTATACATATATACCTCTGTTTATATATACCTACATACCTATCTTTATCACAGAATCATAGAATCACTCAGGTGGGAAGAGAGCTCCAAGCTCACCCAGCCCAGCCTAGCACCCAGCCCCAGCCAATCAACCAGACCATGGCACTAAGTGCCCCANGGTCCCTCTCTGCCTGGCTGCTCTCAGCCACTCTGTCCCCAGCCTGGAGCACTGCTTGGGGTTGTTGTGGCCAAAGTGTAGAACCCTGCACTGAACCTTGTTCAATCTCATCCCATTGGCCTCTGCCCACCCATCCAGCCTGCCCAGGTCCCTCTGCAGAGCCTCCTACCCTCCAACAGCTCCACACCTGCTCCAGACTTAGTGTCCTCTGCAAACTCACTGATGCTGAACTCAATCCCCTGGTCCAGATCATGAATAAAGATATTGAACAGGACCAGGTTCAGCACTGATCTCTATATACCTATGTACATATATACCTATATTTATATAGACCTATACACCTGTATGCATATATACCTATACACCTACATTTATACATACTTACACATGTACACCTATATTTATATATACCTATACCCCTATATTTATATATATAGATGCTCACATCTCTTATGCACAAGGCTGAGTCAATGCAGTTTGAATTGCTCTGAGTCTCTCCACCAGCCAACAAACAAAAGAGAAGCCCACGCAGCAGAAGAGACACTGAAAAACAACCCACCAGGGCACCAACACCTTGGCCTGCTACCAATGACCAGTAACATGCTATTTCTTTCTTGGAGCATGACCCAGCTCCCACTGAAGTCAGTGGGCATTTCACCACCAGCTTCAGTGGGAGTTGGCTCAGCCTTCAGTCATTTTCCCCTTGGATTGGCAAGGGATGAAAATGTTTGAGACGCAGTTGGAGAGCTCCTGGTGGGAGGAAATAACACATCATCAGCTCTTTGGCTGATGAAGAAATGGGCAATGAAGCTAAGTGCTGCCCAGTTGCTGCAAGGACAGCAACCATAACGCTCCAGAAAAAGGAAGGTGTGGTTCACACTGAGGTTCTCCTTCCCATCAGAGGGAAAAAAAATGATTCAGAGATGACAACTGCCTAAGAGCTACCAATATTTGACAGCCTACCAACATGGAAACCCCACCAACAGCTCCAGTTTCCCAATACTTGAAAAATCTTCTCCCAAGATACAGAAATATTAAAAAGCAAACGACTGAGTAGCACTTGGCAAGCTGAGTTCTGTTCAGACCAGGACAACACTGGTGCCTCGGTGTAGCCCAAGCAGCGCACTCAAGGCTACCATGGCACCACCACAGGGGCAGGAGTTGTGCATACACACCTGAACAAATTCCTGCACAGCATCCCACTGGCATCTGCTTTAATTTCAACCAAGTCCATTCCTGTTAACTGGTTGAAACGTGCCTTTGATTTAGCTCAATCTGTGACCACCAGGGTGCCCGCCGCAATGTGCGCAGCACATGACAGTGCTTGTAATGTCAATAGGAAGGTCTGAAACACACCACTTTTATCTGCACTTAACTTCTATTGTCATGGGCTTCCCCTGGGCTTTTCCTTTCTCATCATTTCAAACTGACCTTTTCTTCTGCTTTAAATAAAAGGACAATTGTCTACTGCTAGTGACTAGGTCGCTAATAATCCCCAGTGAACAACAGAATGCCGCAGGCTGTCAGTATCAATACTGATTTTATCACAAATGCTTTTATCCTGGCTGAAATAAATTTACATTAAAATTGGGGATTTGGCACATACATGTAAAAAGAGGATATTTGATTATGGATACACTCTAAAACCCTGACCTAGACCTCTTTTCAGCATCGATTCTACCATTGGCTTCTTTCTATGCCTTTCCCTGTGCTGAGCGCAGAAGTCCAGCGCAGGACACCTTGGAGGTAGTCCTGAACCAGCAGCTAAGGGATTTGTCTCTGTACCTTTTTGATGCTAAGGTAAATCTGTTGCAGTAATGATTTTTGATTATCACCCCTCTAATCTAATGAACTCAGGGAAGGCAAATGCAGCCCTGCTTTCCCTTTGTTTAAAAGCTGTCTCCATTAGGCATTTGGCTTCTGCCGATGTCTGGAATGACGACTTCAGGGATGCTGTAACTGCATGGGCAGTTACCCAACTTGCCTGGGACATGGCCAGATGTTTTTTTGCCTCTGCACTATCACTGCCATTAAGAAATTTGCTTCTTTGTGCAGTATCAGTTGAATGTAACCTCCATTTAAAGGCGTTGATGAAAGTTACAGTGATTAGAGCATCAAGCCAAGATCTCAGACCAGAGCTGATGGCCATGACATCCTGTGAGGATGTTCTTGCTTCCAGAAAACAGGCTCAGTACTTCCTCAAGGGTAAAGAAACACCTCCAGCCTGAGCTGTTTTTAAAGAATGGAGAAAATGGCACACTCTCTCAGCAACACCAGAACAGAGGGGGAGCAATGGCTGTCACAAACTCTTCCCAAGGACATCAGCACTTACTGAGCGATGCCTCTGCCAAACGTACATCTGTGGATGATGTCAGGCCTTGAGAGAGCCCCACAGGAACAATGAACTGCAGAAGATGAGTATATTTATATATAGAAGGAGCCACTGAAGGAGGTCATAATATCAATTTCCCCAAGTGTCCCCCAGATCCATACCCACACAGACACCTTGCTCAATCTGTTTCTGAACAAGAGGCTGTGAACACTGTAGATAAGAAATCACTGCAGCCTGCTTTAGGTACGGTGCTTTCACTGCCTGGTCCCTGGAGCACTGTTAAAGATCAGCACGAGTTTGTACAGATGAAAGTGGGATTCACCTTAAAGAGAATGAGGCATCAGTTTAGCCCACAACACTGCTAACATGGATGCTGTATATAGGAATGTTACTACTGTATAAACAGAACCATCCAGAAAAAAAAGTCTTGACTGGTGAAGCTCCACATGGAAGGAACAAAAGGCTGCAGAAATGCTGTGAGGCCTGTGCCTTACAAATAAAACAAGACAGTACCAAGCAAAGCTATCTGCTGATACACTGAAATATGACAATGGGGACCAGACACCTACTGGCAAGGCCTATTACAGAGGTAAGCTATCAGTTACTGCTCTATCCTTCCCCAGTGGTTCGGAAGCACTTATCTCAAACACACAAATGATGTCTCAACTATAATCAGATCTACCTTAATAAGCAGACATTACATTAAAAACCAATTTGAGAGAGACCTCTGAGGCTACTTTATATAGAGCAGCTCTGCTGAATGAATACCTAAAACTTACCAAAACAGAAATGAACTCTGTGCTCAGACATATTAGAGAAATGTGATTGATGTAACTGAAATGGCAGCAGGAGACAAGGCAATGCTCCTGAAAGCCTTTCAGAGGTGAGGTCCACACTCCAGCATGCCAGCTGAGTAGTGTGGGGTGGAGGTTTAGGGAGAAGCACTGGTGGCTAAGTAAAATGATGAATCCTCATCCCAAACCCCCACTCAGAGAGGGGAAATGACTCTGCTGTTTCTGCGTGCACACACACACACACACATTCGTGCAGCTGCCTACAGGGTTTAGCCATCTGAAGAAGTGCTAACCTGTTCTGAGCCAGCGCTAATTGCCTGCCGTTCCCTCCCCTCAATGCATCTTTCGGAGCTGGCCTTCAGGGAAGAGAGATCTGAGGACACCTCGCTTGTGATTCAGCAGCAGATACACCACCATGATGGAGATGATGCTGATAAGGGTGATGCGACCTGAAAAATGGTTCTCTCTATAGAGAAAGGCAGAAAGAAGCCCCGAAAAAAAACCAACCTAGTGAAATGTAGCTCCGGGCGGTGCATTTCAAACGGCACACACCGAGGTGATGGGTTTGGGAGGGGGGGAGGAAGGGGATGGGTTTTTGTTTGCTGGAGCTGCTCACGGTCTTTGATTGATGATGCATCCAAATATGAAAGACAAAACATATGGCACGCAGCTATCGCTCCACGGCAGCGGACGGCGCTGGGCACCGCAGCCAGCCGCCCGCCTGCCTCCCCGGGGAGCCTCCTGCAGCACACCTCCCAACGCCGGGCGAGCCCCGGTCGCGACGAGCGAGGAAACAAAGGCCTCAGACAGACACAGAGTCAGCTCCTTCCCGCAGCGCCCAGGTGAAGCGCAGCCCGGCTGCAGGCCCGCCGGCTCGCAGGGAGAAGGGAGCGAAGGGAATCCACACTTACATGGCCTCTGACGGCTCCCGGTTCAGGCTACCTGTCTGTGCCTGCTGCAGGGACTGCGACCCTCCCATCCTCAGCGTGCCCTCGGCTGGAGGCGAGATGCGAGCGGGGCCAGCGTCCTCCCGAATGCCAGCGGCGAGGAGCCCTCCGAGCTCTGCCCGTGCCGAGCCGCCGATGCTGCACTGCAGATGGGAACAGCTGCTCGCATCAGTGGCAGCACAAGCAGAAACACTCCAGCAGCAGCTTCTCTTCTCTGAACTGTTGCCAGTTAATTTTTCTTTTATTTTTTTCCCTGTCCAGATGAACACTATTTATAAAATCAAATCAAACCCCAGCCGGTGTGACAGGCTAATCATCTGCTGCACATCAGTGGTCCAACGAGCAGCTACGGTGCAGGCGCCTCTACCCCAGGACTATTGGCTACTGAGACTGGCTTCAAGGGAGGGAAAAAAGAAAAAAGGGAAAAAAAAGAAGAAAAAAAAAAAGAAAAAAAAAAAGGGAAAAAAAAAAAAAAGAAAAAAAAAAAANGAAGAAGAAAAGCAGACCCTCCCTTTAAGCACACATTGTCAGCTACTGTGGCTCCCTAAGGACCTCCAGGCAGGACCATTATATATTGTGTTGACTCAGCTGATTTGAAATGCAAATCCAGGCGAGCGCTGGGTGCCCTGCACGCATTCCCCTCGGGTCAGAGGCTCGGTGCGGCTGCCAGCATCACTGCGGAGAGCTCTGGCGGGCAGAGCCGCTGCTTCGGCTCTTCCTTACTCCGGTCCTACGAATGAGCTCATCCCTCTCGCAAAAAAAAAATGGAATCTTCCATGAGGAACGTAGGGAGAATATCATGAGCAGCCAAGGTAAACAAGCCAGTGTGGGAGCGGGCAGACCCTGCTCGGCACAGCTCTGCCCAGCGCATCAGGGCACTTCACCCTTTTGCTTCTACCCGCGCAGACACAGAGCCCCTCACGGGATCGTGGGGTGCAGAGCCGTGGGGATGTTCATCGGCGAATACTGATTAGTAGCCTGGAAAGTACCAGCCCAAGCAAAGAGCATTCCAAAGCCTGCAGATACACTCCTCCTTTCTCCGGTGCCGTGGTACTGGGGATTCACCTGCGCAAGAAGCTGAGGGCTGGGCAGCATCACTCTCCACACCGCCACCTTCAGCAAACAGCAGATGCTCCACCAGCCAGTCGTGTTTCACATCACCGAAGGAGCAAAAAAAAACCAACCCACATCAGCTGCACTGCTGGCGGTGCCAGGAATTAAGCTCTAGGGACACAAATGGCTTCATAGAATCAGAGAATGTAAGGGGCTGGAAGAGACCTCCAAAGCTCAGCCAGTCCAACCCCCCGGCCAGAGCAGGAGCACCCAGAGCAGATCACACAGGAAGGCATCCAGGTGGGTCCTGAATATCTCTAGAGAGGGAGACTCCACAATCCCCCTGGGCGGCCTGTTCCCGTGCTCTGTCACCCTCACAGGGAAAGAATTCCTCCTCAGGTTCACCTGGAACCTCCTGTGGCTCAGCTTCCACCCAGTGCTGCTTGTGCTGTCCCTGGGCATCACCCAGCAGAGCCTGGCTCCAGCCTTCTGGCATTCACCCTGCACATCTTTAGAACCATTGCTGAGGTCACCTCTCAGGCTCCTCCTCTGCAAGCTCAAGAGCCCCAGCCTGAAGCTGTGTAACAATTATGGATACCTGGCAGAGCAGAGAGGTCAAACTGATCTGAGACATTTAACAGAAATATTAAAGCCCACCAGCTTCCAAGCACCTACCACAGCACAGCTTTCATGGTTCAGTGCAGGCCTCTCCAGGCTCACACCTTAAATACTTCCTAGGTTTTTTCCCCTCTGCTTCCAGAAAGGCAAATCCATTAGAATTTGCTTACTTTACAGAAACAAAGGCTGCTGTACACATCTGCAAGGTTCTGTTTATCTAGGTGCACTCACAATAAATAGTTCTTGGGATAAGTAGAAACAAAAATGCTTAGTGAACTTGAAGCACATTTCCAGACACTGCCTAAATTAAACTGTTTTATGAACAGCATCAATGTGCTTTTTTTTTTACCCACCCACCTCTTTCTTCCTGTTTTCTTTTTTTTTTTCTTTCCCTATTTTTCCACCTAGGGGAAGAGCTGGTGAGCCAGCACTCTGTTTAGCCACAGACTTCTAAGCAAGATACAGTCTGGATGTTGCTTTATTTCTGGGAAAAGTCAAATCCTGATTCCTAGTCTCTTGTTGCTCAATGCTGGTCTCAAGTCACCCAGAGGTGCAGCAGCACCTCACTCTGGGACTCAGCTTCCTAAATGCTGGCACCCAGCTGGGTGACCCAGCCTGGGATAACCCCAAGCTCTGCAACAGGGCCCAGCTCTGATGGTCCTGTCTCAAGGTGCTGCCAGCTCATCACACCTTCTGTACTTGCCAGCTCCCAGGGGAAGGCTCTTACTGTCTGGGCAGCACGACTAGAAGCAATGGAACAAAAGCAGAAAGGGGTAGATACAGACCCCTTATTCTTAGGAAGAAGTTGTTCAGCATGAGGGTGGTGAGAGCCTGGCAGGGGTTGCCCAGGGAGGTGGTGGAAGCCTCATCCCTGGAGGTGTTTAAGGCCAGGCTGGCTGAGGCTGTGGCCAGCCTGATCTAGTGTGAAGTGTCCCTGCCCATGGCAGGGGGGTTGGAACTGGCTACTCCTTGTGGTCCCTTCCAACCCTGCCTGATTCTATGATTCTATGAAGTGTTGGGAGTGTTCTGCTCCAGTCCATACCAGTGAGAGCTCTCAGCAGCTGGCTTGCCCCACCTGATGTGTGAGCTGGAGGGAGATTCCCCAGCACTATGGTTCCTTGGTGGGACACAGGGACGTAGAGGGAGGTGTCTGTTGTGGCCAGACAGGCAGCAGTGCCATGACAGCAGTCCTTGAGGCCTCTTCCAACCCTGACAGCTTTGTGATTCTGTGCTGAACTGCCCAAACAGCCACTTCCAGCCATTGCTGGACAAGAGATGAGGAACCAGACTCATCCCAGGCACCATCGCAGCTCTACAACTCTCAGAGCTGAAAACACAGGACAGGGTCACTTGGCAGGCTTGTACCTCTGCTCTGCTGGAGAATCCAGGCTGCTAGAGCACCCAGCCCTGTTACAGCAGTGTTCACCTCATCAGAAATGCAGCAGGATAAGCATAAAACACCATGAGCTGCACAATTCTGTTCATGACAGCAAATCAGCAGAGCCAAATAAAAGCACAGCTCTGCAGAATTTTAACACAGTGCCAAGTAAACATCTATCTGGAGCATCCCTGAGCAGAACAGAATTTGAAGGAAGGATATAAAAGCCCCACAGAGACTCTAGCAGCAGATATGGGATGGTTAATAACTCCACTATTGCCATCTAATGTGGGAAATGAATGGCACCAGCCAAGAGGCTAAAATGACCTGGCTGTATTCAGAGAGCCCATTAGGCTGAGGTTGCAGCTCAGCTGCACTTTTACACGTGGTAGCTCTACTCCACTGCACAGGAATGGTTTTTTGAATATCCTAAGAGCTCTCTGCTTGATTTCATCGGTTACAGAGAAAAGGAAGACACTGAGAAAAAGAAGAGTGCCCAGGAAGGCAAACACTGTATTGAAAAAGCAAAGCCCTAGCAGGTACTTGGAAGCACAGGGAGAGCACAGGCACTGCTTGTCCTGCCAGGGGGAAACAGAAATATTGTGGCATCTGCCTGACAAGTGCAAATACACTTCAGATGCAGGTGTCAAGGCCCTCAAGTTTCCCCTGTACATCTGTCAGAGGCCCAATCAAAGCAGATTTGGAGTGAATGCCATTCTGAGGCAGCATGGCCTTTTCAGGAGCTGCAGAGTGCAGGAAGCTTTTATCCCATTCCCCACCACTTTCAATCAGCAGACATTTGAGTTCCACTAGGAATTGCAGAGCTTGGCTAACACATGCACTGACAGTCTCTGCAGGACCAAGGGCTTCAGCCTTTCAAGCCCACCTGTGCCCCTGGTCTCTCTGCATGCACTGTGTTAGCAGGGGGCTCTGCTCTCTCATGACAGTGTCTCTGGCAAGCTACTGCCACCTCCTCACCTCCCTCTCACCCCAGCTGATGTACCCAGTTCACAACATAGCTCAGAGGTTCACCACAAGGAGAGCTTTGCCACCTCTGTGCTGCTCCTGATTGTAACTGGGACAAATTTTAACTCTTCCCTTTGACAGATAACCACCCAAAGAGCTCAACTACAGCAAGGTGAAGTGCAGCACTGGCAAGACAAGAGCATGGCCTGCAACACTGGTGAGACCTTGGTGGATGCACTCCTGCCAGTTTAGTGTCAATACTTAGTTGAGTGGCCAGAGCAGAGCTGCTTGGAGCCTCAGGAACATGTTTCAGACTCAAAATGAAGGAGCTCAGCTCACCACAGCCAAAAGCACCTGCACAAAGAGAGCAGTGCTGGCTCTGACCAACAGCAACATCAACAACACCAAGTGGAAGATACTAAGGTCAGGAAAAACAAAATCAAATCAACCTCTACATGCAAGTTCCTCCTGGTGAGCAGAGTTAGCTCATGGGGAGGAGGCACATTGAGCAGTTTGAAACTCCAGACTGTGATGGTCTTCCAAAAAATGATGTGCTGTAAATGGAGCCTTGGGCTTGAAAGCCTTTGCTGCCTAAGGGATGTGAGTGTAACTGTGCAAGGTGCCAGCCTGTAGAGAGACTTCTGGATTTGGCCATACAAACCTCTCAGAAGTGCCTGTGGAGCAGCCCTAGTTTGGAGAGGATTACTCCGCTTGCTGCTGCATTCACCTGAGCCCAGGTATTCTTTGAGCTGCTCTAGTGGCTCCAAGGATCACATCACTCATTTAGCTTCTAAGGGAGAGAGAAGATGGACTTAAGCACCCTGCAACTACAGCAGTAAGCTGCCAAAGCTGCTCCAGGCCTTTGATTGCTCTGTGGAGCAGCCGCAGAGTCTGACAGATGTGGAGGCTGAGCATGGACAAGCTGCTCTCAGCAGCACTGAAAGCTTTCCCTGCAGCCCACCCTGATGGCTAAGAAATACCTCAGATGACTGAGTGGAGCTCTCCCTCTCCTGCCTGGCCCCACACCATCCTCTGGGCTTGCCAAGAAGCATAGAATTACAGAATGTCAGGGCTGGAAGGGACCTCCAAAGCTCATCCAGTCCAACCTCCCTGCCAGAGCAGGAGCACCCAGAGCAGATCACACAGGAACACGTCCAGGAGGGTTTTGAGTATCTCCAGAAGCACCCATTTAGTACTACATTTAGTGTTGGCTTTTAAAAAATACAAGAACTGTGTGGATGCTGTAAGCAGATTTGGTAAGAACTCCTCTGGAACCTGAAAACCACACAGACGTAGCTCCAGAAGAGAAAGAGAATTAAAATAATCCCACTGCTGCTTCAAAGGATTTATGGATGCCCTTCAGCCTGGGGATGGAGAGCCACACAACAACTCATTGTGATCCCTGCTGTAAAAAAGGCTATTTAAGTATTCAGTATTATTATTTGCTCTTCCTGCCTGGTTCATCCCTTTAAGCAAAAGCCACATTTCAGCCTATGCTAAATGAATGTTTTATTGAGGCCTGCTGTCTACTCCCTACTTGTTTAAAACACTGGACCAGCTCCTAAATATTTGGGCTTACTGCATTTCAGGTTTATATATAAACTCAGACTTGAGTCACTTGCACTCCATTTGAAATTTTTGGCTTCCACTGAAAAAAAAAAACAAAAACCACCAAAGAACCCCACCCAAAAGGCAGTGCTGGACAGGGCTGTGATAAGGTTTATGACACACTGAAATTTATGTTCTGTTTCGTTGCTCTTGGCTCTGCTGCCCATCGTGCTGGGCATGTGCATCAGCTAGGAACATCCCCCACACGGACAGGCAAGGAAACATCAAAGAGTCTGCTGAAAGAAAACCCTCCCTCATGCATCTACCCCCTCAGGAGGGACTGGGGCAACATCAAGCTTTACCCCCTGGCTGCAGTGCATTATTGAGGTGCTGTGCAGAAATGAGCACCATGCAAAGCGAAGTGCACAGACAGAGCAAAGCCAGACAAGCCCAAAACAAAAAGGGGGTTCTGTGGTACCCTGAAGGCTGCTGCCAAAGCTCTGAGGCACAGTGCTACCTACAGAACTCAACCAAATGTCAGAAGATGAGAAAATGTTAAAAAAAAAAAGACAGATTTTATTGTTTAAACATAATCCCAGCCCCAGCCCCCAATCCTTCGCTTTTATTAATTAAGATTATTGAATCTAAATTTGAATCTCAAAGCCTTGAATGCAGCCTGGGAAGAAGCTTTCACCCCAAGGACTCCCTTATTTGTAGGCTGCCTGGTATCAAAGGGCTGCTGGCTAGGGCATCCACAACATCAGACTGCCAGGAAACAGCAGCATCTTTCCTAAAGGACTTGCTTAAAAACCAAAGGCTGTTGGGTACAGCGCTGGTTGTAAGGCAGAGCAGTGCCTCCGGGGGCTGGCTGCACTTCGGAGAAGCCATTAGCACATAACAGCATCGACATCTTTTGAAGTGCACTGGTGGCAGCCCTTTTAGGACACCCGGGGCTGGAGACTCCTGCAGTCTGAAAGCCTTCCAGCAGCACCAGCCCTGCCCTCCTGCGCTGCCCAAGCACAGGCTCCCTCTGCTACCTCCTTCCCAGAAATATGCCTCTCCCAGGACCAGTGTTGGCCCCTGTCTTGCAGAAGGTCAAGCAGAATGTTCTCTGGCTTTCCAGGTTTGGGGTTCATCTTCCTAAAGGTTAGACAGGAAGCAGATGGAGAGGCTTTGAAAGAATTCAAGGATGCTTCACTACAGGCTCTAGACACATTGCTCAGATTCCTGTGCTCATTTACTCATCATGCAGCCCTCCAGCCCTGCCACACCTGGGATTTCTTTTTAGTGCTGCTCATTCTCTGTCATGCAGACAGATATTGTGCTCCTTAGTCTTACCTCCCTCTCTAAAGTCATCAAAAGAGGATATACTTTAGAATTTTCACTTGCCTTGAATAGAGTCACTTAAAAGGCCTCCTCAAGCCATAAGCTGCTGATACGACCAGTTGGACATTCCAAGACATTTGGTGTCCTTCACACCACCAGTTGGGCACCACAAGGCATTTGGTGTCCTTCACAGCACCAGTTGGGCACCACAAGGCATTTGCTGTCCTTCACACCACCAGTTGGACACCACAAGACATTTGCTGTCCTTCACAGCACCAGTTGGACACCACAAGGCATTTGCTGTCCTTCACAGCACCAGTTGGGCACCACAAGACATTTGGTGTCCTTCACAGCACCAGTTGGACACCACAAGACATTTGGTGTCCTTCACACCACCAGTTGGACACCACAAGACATTTGGTGTCCTTCACAGCACCAGTTGGACACCACAAGACATTTGCTGTCCTTCACAGCACCAGTTGGGCACCACAAGGCATTTGCTGTCCTTCGCAGCACCAGTTGGGCACCACAAGGCATTTGCTGTCCTTCACACCACCAGTTGGGCACCACAAGGCATTTGCTACCACTCACTTTGTCTGGGTAACTCTTACCTTCCTCTAGCAGGAATTCTTTGTCAGACCACACAGATCTTGCATTTGGTTTTCCCACCAAGTCACGCCACGATCCAGCTCACTGCCTGTACTCCTGCACTGCTGAGGGACATGTTCTGTGGCAATACTTAGCACTGGTACTGTCATCAGATCCTTCAGAAAGTCACACCTAAGCATGAAGAGCAATCCCAACCCCTTCAATCTCTGTCTCCAGAGGTGCAATTCCAGTTTTCATAGAACAACAGAATGGGTTGGGTTGGAAGGCACCTTTAAAGCTCATCTAGTACAACAATCCTGAAGTCAGCAGGGACACTTTTAACTAGCCCAGGTTGCCCAGAGCCCCATTCAACTTGGCCTGGAATGTTTCTAGGGATAGGGCATCTACCAGCATCTCCCAGGCACCCAGGGACAGAACAAGAGGACACAGCCTCAAGCTGTGCCAGGGCAGGTTCAGGCTGGATGTTAGGAAGAAGTTCCTGACAGAGAGAGTGATTGGCATTGGAATGGGCTGCCCAGGGAGGTGGTGGAGTCCCCATGTCTGGAGGTGGTTAAGAGGAGGCTGCATGAGACACTGGCACAGGTTGCCCAGGGAGGTTGTGGCTGCTCCCTCCCTGGAGGTGTTCAAGGCCAG
>WBNM01038455.1:18651-44114 GCA_013399055.1 Ramphastos sulfuratus
CTCTCCAGGCTGCAGAGCCCCAACTCTCTCAGCCTGTCCTCACAGCAGAGCTGCTGCAGCCCTCTCAGCATCTTGGTGGCCTCCTCTGCACCTGCTCCAGCAGTTCAAATCTCACCAGTCTTTCAGGAAAAAGAGAAGCAAGTCACTGTGCATCACCTGGCATAGCACAGCCCTGTCTGTGTTACCATGAGATAAAATAGTACACCAAAAACAAGTAACAGGAGGTGATAGCAGGTGTAAAGCTTCAGGGATTTAATTTTTTTTCATAAACTCATCCTGGTTGGAGAAGACCTTTAAGATCATCAAGTCCAATCACTAACTTGCTCTTACAGATCAACTTGTTCAGTAAGCACTTTGTCTGCTCTTGCACTCCTCTGGATTACTATGCTGCAGGAAAGAAAACTCCCTGAATTTTCGGCCTGAGCACACTGACAGAGCACTTCAAAAATCAAAGTGCAACTNCACAACTATGCATTTAGTCCACAGGATAATGAAGGTACCAGTACAGTCTAGAATCAACCATTTAAAGCCAGGGTCATCACCATCACCCATCAAAGATCCAGTTACCCCCAATTTCATCCCACTCTAGTACAGAGCAATCACAAACTCAGCCCTACAGGAGGGATGAGAGACCTGCAAACTGAAAACAGTCTCACTGGTTTGGGGCTTTTTGTAGCTGGTTTGTTGTTGGGTTTAGCCTTGTTCTTTGTTTTGCAGTGTGCTTGGAGTGAGGGAGTGCTTCATGCCAGAGTGTAAATGAGATCTGAGCAGCAGAGTGATTAAATCAGGAGGATATCTTACAGAATCATGGGCCAACCTGGTCCTGAACACCTCNGCTCTTACAGATCAACGTCTTCAGTAAGCACTTTGTCTGCTCTTGCACTCCTCTGGATTACTATGCTGCAGGAAAGAAAACTCCCTGAATTTTCGGCCTGAGCACACTGACAGAGCACTTCCATCTGCCAAATCAAAGTGCAACTGAGTGCCCGACCACAGTGCAAGGAGGGTGAGGATCAGAGGAAGTAAACACAGTGCAAGGAGGGTGAGGATCAGAGGAAGCAAACACAGTGCAAGGAGGGTGAGGATCAGAGGAAGTAAACACCACAAGGGGATTCCAAAACAAAAAATAAAAATCAACATAAGAATGAAAATAAAATAACAAAGTCACTCTGATCCCTGGCAGGGGGCTTGGACTCGATGATCTCTTTGGGTCCCTTCCAACCCCTAACAGGCTGTGATCCTGTGATCCCCACCCCCGCTGGCCGCTGCTTGGTTGCCAGGGTCACTGCTTAATCTGAATTGCAAGTGAGTTCCATGGCATTAGGAGTTAGGGATACGCGGGATGCCTACTCAGACACTGAGGTTTCCATCATGGGAAACCCACGGCACAGATAACAAAAGGGGCCCCTGCACGCTGCTATTCAGGGTGCCGGGGGCCCCGCAGCGGCTCGGCCGTCAGCAGTGAATTACCATCGGCAACGTGAGAACTGAACCCGGAGGAAGATTCCAGCTCCTGAAGGGCTTTATGAAACCCAGAGGCCATACAAAGAGGGAGCTTAGGTTTCACAGAGCCCAGGGTGGAAGTCTCCGCGGTGGCTGTGCAGAGAGCTCACCGCAGGCAGGGAGGTCACCCACGCAGGGCTGCAGACACAAGTTGAGGCTCCAGGTCTGTCAGAGCTCTGCAGAAAGCTCTTCTGCCTGCACCGTTCCTTGCAGGCTCCTGCCTGTCACTTGCTGCCTTGCCTTGCCTTGCCCTGCCCTGCCTTGCCTTGCCCTGCCCTGCCTTGCCCTGCCCAGCCCTGCCTTGCCTGTCTCTCCTGCCGAGGCACAGACCCTCCACGTTCAGACTCCACTCTCATGGCGCTGAGCTCTGCGCATCGCAAACGCTCTTTGCGCCACCGCTTTGCGAGCTCCGAGCCAGCTTTCGGCCCAGCAGCAGAGGCAGGCCGAAGGAGGGAGCCTGTTGTCCCGCTGCGTGTGCCCTGCAGCTCACTCCCACCGGCTCCGTGTCCAAAGCTCTGCCGGCATTCCCCCGCGCCACAGTTACGGCGCAGCGGCCGCTGACCTCTCTCTGCCTTCTGGCCTCCATGCTCCTTCCTAAGCCTCCCCACAGCCCCAGATGAAGATTCCTGAGACAGCTGGAGCCAGGCTGGTTAGGAGAGGAGCTGCATAACGCCGGGGGTGGGGATGAACTGACATTGTAAAAGGCTTCCATGCGCTTGCCCTCGGCTAACATCAGCACAAACAACACTCTCCGGGGGCACCTTGTTGCAGGAGATTTCAGGAGGCAGAATCCAAAGGTCTCTTGGCCTGAGAGCCTGCATGAATAATCAGGCTAGGAAAATGCAGGATGAAGAAATCAGGCCAGAAGGGTATTCCTGCCTGCTGTGAGTCTTTGCTGGCAAGGGTGGGTGGCCAAAGGATGGCTGGGTTAATTTCTTAAAGACATTAGCTTGCAGCTTCAATTGGGTTTCCAAAAAGCCCATGGAGATTGGAGTCCTGCATGCAGTTCTGGAGCCCCCAGCACAGGAAGGACATGGAAGTGTTGGAGCCAGTCCAGAGGAGGNATTCTATAAGATATATGTTTTCAGTACTTTTCAGGGTTGTTTTATTTTTTTGCTCTTGTTTGCAAAAGACTTAGCAGTAGGGCAGAGTGGCCCAAAAACACAGAGCATGTTGATTGTTGGAAATACAAACCACACCTGACCCAACACTTTCAACCCATGTACTATGTGCTCTAGGTGATCCCACACAAGTCCTCCACTCTCCTGGCACTTTCAAGCTCCTCCTGGTGCCCTCAGAGCTCTGACTGCACATGCTGCAGTGCCAGGACACAGCCACCCAAGCCAGGTGTATAATTTCTGCCTTCAATGTGCACTGCCTGTTTTGTAGTGTGGATGCAGGATGATTAATGCTGTTCTGAGGTTCCTTGTGGATGGATTAATTAAGTGCAACCACACAGTCATTTTTGTGCCGCTGAACCCTGCTCTAGCAGCAAGGAAATTACCATACACTGCCTGAGGGAACTTGTAAAATACACAGCAAACCAAGCACACAGAGGGCTGCCAGTGCCCTGCTGCCCTCTGCCACAGGCAGAAAGAAGCTGTGCCACACACACAAGTAATTGCCCTCTTTGAGCACAAAAGTGTGGGCAGAATGCTCCCCAGAGAGCCCCAACTGGCAGCAAAGGTGTGGTGAGCAAAAGCTGCTGTCAGGCACCCATGAATGCTCTGCCTTCTGAAAAAGCCACTGCTGGAAGCTCTTTTTTGGACTGTTGCTGGGTTATGGAAGTTCCAGGATCTGAAGGGAGCTACAGGAGGGTTGGGGAGGGACTGTTGACAAGGACTTGTCATGAGAGGATGAGGAGGAATGGGTTTGAACTGGCAGAGGGCGATTCTGTGCTCCACAACCTCCCTGGGCAACCTGTGCCAGTGTCTCACCACCCTCACTGCAAACAACTTCCTCCTAACATCCACTTTCAATCTCCCCTCTGCCACTTCAAACCCATTCCCCTTGTCCTGCCATTCCAAGCCCTTGTCAATAGTCCCCCCCCAGCCTTCCTGCAGCCCCCTTCAGATCCTGCAAGGCCACTCCAAGCTCTCCTGGAAGCCTTCTCCTCTCCAGGCTGCACAGCCCCAACTCTCTCAGCCTGTCCTCACAGCAGAGCTGCTGCAGCCCTCTCAGCATCTTGGTGGCCTCCTCTGCACTGGCTCCAACACTTCCATGTCCTTCCTGTGCTGGGGGCTCCAGAACTGCTCACAGGACTGCAGATCATGAAGATCTTTCCTGAAGATCAGTGCAGGTCTGTGTTTGTTACAAAAAGACCAACCACACCAGTGGAGCTTCAGAGGAAGGAGGCTGTGGGTGGCACTGCTGTTGGCAAGGCATGACCAAGATGCTGCCAGTGAACATTGTGGGTCCTGACAGCCTAGGCTGGGGTTTGAGACTGCATTGAGCAGTTTTACTAATATTACTTCATTACAGCACTGTTTACCTCCTCTAAGAGATTGTTATGCACACACAGCCATTTGCATTATTAAACACACTACATCATTATCAAAACCAAACAGAAACCTGAGGCACAGGCCAACCTAAACAAGCAAGCAAAGCGGCCCTGCTTGTCTGCAGAGTTCTACAATCATTTCTCCTCTCTTTGATGCTGAATTCCAGAGAAAAGGAGAAAAAAACCCAACACCCCAACAATAAACTACTCACCATGGGGTTTGGTGGTATCAGTTTGCATTTGTAAACTACAGTCACCTGTGATGACACTGAAACAGTCTCAGGGTGTGAAATTTGATCCAGAGTGTCCATCCAGTGACAACCATTTTGGATGACTCTCTGGAAGAGTCTATGTACAAAGGTGAGGATTGTCTAACTCACAGCCTCCCCTGGCTCTTTCTCTCTGTTTTTAAAGGGTGCCCATGGCATCTACCCTTCCTTCAGACAGTTCTCTCCAGGTTACACAACTGGCACACTGCTACAAAACAGACCTCTGGGGACTTGTGTTCCCCACCAACTCCAAGTGTGTGTCCAGTGCAGCACCATGGAGGAACACTGCCCCTGGCACAGCAACCACATTGGAGGTGAAGACACCATGTGCTGACCTAACCCATCAGAACCTGAAGTCTTTTACTGTCAGGGTGGTGGAGCACTGAAACAGGTTGCCTGAGGAGCTGGTGGAAGCCTCTCCCCTGGAGGCATTCAAGGTCAGACACCATGGGGCTCTGAGCAGGTTTATCTACTTGGGGATGCTTCTGCTTACTGTAGGGGGTTGGACTAAATGACCTCTGGAGATCACAGGCTCACAGANGGTCTCAGCAGATCCCTTCCAACCCAGTGGGTTCTGTGATTCAATCTATGTTTGTTAGCCCTTACCCTGTGGGTGGGGTTTTGAATGGCATTTGCTGATGGTTATTTATTCACTGCTCCTCAGCAGAACACATCTGTTGTGTGCAGCACTGGTGGCTCAGGGCAGCCTCCTGCTGACAGCAGCATCTCTGATGTGTCTGGACAGAGCTTTAGTGCCACAACTATTTCCCATGGTGTCTTCTGTCTTGTCACAAGCCACCAGTCTGTGTTTGTGGGGTGGAGGAAACTATTCTCATGGCAGTGCCCATCTAATATCCTCAGCTGTGCTGTGACCTTTTCCATTAATAGATGTCACAAGAAGGCCCTGCCTTGGCTGCCCAGCCACAGCAGCACACTGCTTAATGGCCCACGAGAAGCTCTGACACCAGCATCCCATTTGCCACTGGGATGGGCTGCCCAGGGAGGTGGTGGAGTCCCCATCCCTGGAGGTGTTGAAGCCAAGCCTGGCTGGGGCACTTAGTGCCATGGTCTGGGTGATTGGCTAGGGCTGGGTGCTAGGTTGGGCTGGGTGAGCTTGGAGCTCTCTTCCAACCTGGCTGAGTCTGTGATTCTGTGATCTCGTCTGGACTTGAGATGGAAGGACCCAGTCTGAGGGGTTTCCAAGTGATAAAATGCCTTGGGCCATCTATCAGACCCCATGGCAGCAATCAATGCATATCTGGAGGAGAGAACATTTCACTTTGCAGTCAAGATAAATTCAACACCTCTGCAGCAACAGCAAAGCCAGGCTGAACTTCTTCCTTCATGGAATGGTTTAGGTTGNCTCAGACAAAAGGCATGCTGGATTATTGAGCCTCTGTCACACTGCAGGATGCTCAGAACCAGACATTTATCATAAGATAGGAAACCACATTGCACAATACCTCCTTTTTCCCCTTGGGAAGGCCTCAGTTTCTTGAGCAGGCAGTTCTACAGCAGCAGCAGGGGCCGAGGCCAAAGGCACATCCTGAGACCCAAGGTCATCCACTGCCCTGCAGCTCTCGGGCACGCAAGCGCTGCAAGACAATCAGTAACGAGAGGCTGAGCAATCTCAGGAGTGCCCAAGGAGCTGTAGTGAAGCCTTTAACAAGCACATCAGCCTCATCCCAACCCCATCTCCCTCCCACAAATCACTTCTTCCTCTAAACCCTATTCTGCTTCATGCCTCAGGTGACCACAGAAAGCAGTAATAGTGCAGGGTTCCGATGGCTCTCACAGACCACAGCATTAACTGGCAGGGGAAGTTAAGGGGGACACAGTCTCAAGTTGTNCTACAGTGCAAGTCAGTTGTGTGGGGTGAGGGAAATGGCCTGCAGCATCTGAAGGGGAACAAGTAGAACCAGTGTGAACAAGATCACTGTGACCTGATCTTGCAGCTTCACCAAAAAAACAGACCCAAAACCAAACCCCAAAGGATTGGAACAATCAAAACAAAACTAAGTAGAACTTCGAGAAAAGGACTTACAAATAAAAAAAAAAAAAAAAAAAAAAAAACCCAAAAAACAAACCCACCAAAACTTACTAATTTTAAAACAGTAGTAACCAGTGTAGTCCAAGCTCCCTCTTCTGGTCTTTTGGAGTAAAATAGACTTGGAACTAACAGGTCCTCATAGTCTGCTCCTTGGTATCATAGAATCATAGAATGGTAAGGTTGGAAAGGACCTCAAGGATCATCCAGTTCCAACCCCCTGCCATAGGCAGGGACACCTCCCACTAGCACAGGTCACTCAAGGCCTCATCCAACCTGGCCTTGAACACCTCCAGGGAGGGAGCAGCCACAACCTCCCTGGGCAACCTGTGCCAGTGTCTCACCACCCTCANCCCTGCAGCTCTCGGGCACGCAAGCGCTGCAAGACAATCAGTAACGAGAGGCTGAGCAATCTCAGGAGTGCCCAAGGAGCTGTAGTGAAGCCTTTAACAAGCACATCAGCCTCATCCCAACCCCATCTCCCTCCCACAAATCACTTCTTCCTCTAAACCCTATTCTGCTTCATGCCTCAGGTGACCACAGAAAGCAGTAATAGTGCAAGGTTCCGATGGCTCTCACAGACCACAGCATTAACTGGCAGGGGAAGTTAAGGGGGACACAGTCTCAAGTTGTGCCAGGGCAGGTCTAGGCTGGGTATGAGGAGGAAGTTGTTGGCAGAGAGAGTGATTGGCATTGGAATGGGCTGCCCAGGGAGGTGGTGGAGTCCCCATCCCTGGAGGTGTTGAAGCCAAGCCTGGCTGGGGCACTTAGTGCCATAGTCTGGGTGATTGGCCAGGGCTGGGTGCTAGGTTGGGCTGGGTGAGCTTGGAGCTCTCTGCCAACCTAGGTGATTTGATTCAATTTGATTCTATTCAATTCTATTCAATTCCATTCAATTCTATTAGATTCAATTCAATTTTATTCTGTTCTGTTCTATTCTATTCTTAGGAGGAAGTTTCTTAGGAGGGAGTTGTTTGCAGTGAGGGTGGTGAGACACTGGCACAGGTTGCCCAGGGAGGTTGTGGAGCACAGAAGCACCGAATGTGATCAAAGATCCCATTCTGTGCTTCTGTGCTCCACCACCTCCCTGGAGATGTTCAGGACCAGATTGGATGAGACTTTGAGTGACCTGTTCTAGTGGGAGGTATTGGAACTAGATGATCTTTGAGGTCCTTTCCAACCTTACCATTCTATGATTCTATTCTACTCTATTCCAACTGTAGATGAAATCAGTAAAACAAATCCCCAGCGAGTGCTTTGCAGTTCTCACACAGCCTTGTCTCCTCCATGTACAGCTCAAACATTCACTCCAGGGGCTTGTCTTTCAGAATGCAATCTGGGACTTAATAAACCCAAATTCACTTACTTTAAAAGCTCTTCCTATGCTATAAAGCCCAAAGCACAATAATCCCTGAACTCGAGGCACAAATGTTAAGATTACAGGACTGTAATGCTGCTGTAGTTAATTCCTACAAGTCCCTCTGCTCAGCAAAGCTTCACAAGACTCCAACTCAGAAGCACCACAGCCATGTAATGATTTCCAGAGCAACTAAACACAGACTGGACAGGTTGAGTTTCTTGCTAGCAAGGGAAGGTGCTCTGAGGCAGGTCTGCAGGTCTGCTCCCTGCAGGAAAGGAGCTCTTGCACACAAACTCCAACCAGAGTCTAGGAGCTAAAAGCCACCTGCCCAAACCCAGGGCTCTAGCTGCTCCCTCTCCTCAAGGCAGAGCAGAACACACCACTAAAGCTTGATCAACTTTTCCTTAAGCAATAAACAAACTTGAAAAGGCTTTTGAGAGCAGCACAAATGCAACACTTCTCTCCTGCACCTTGACTTCTCATGCTCTTTAAGAGTGTAAGTCCCCCAGGGATCCGAAGGAGCAGCCACAGGCTGCATCCCCTGTCCCTGGCTTGAAGCACACTGCTAAGCACACTACTGCCTGTGCACTTGGCCACACTCATTAAACTAACAACAGAAAAGAAGCTCCACAGCCAATGGCTTCAGCAGCAGCCTGGGATCCTCTCACACCACCCTGTCCCCTCCAGGGCCCCTCCCAGAGCAGCCTCCCCAAGCAGCCTCCCCAGGCAGCCTCCCCAGGCAGCCTCCCCTCACGCCAGCTCCTGCCCCAGATGCCACCACCTGAGGCAATACTGGTGGGAGCAGGCCTTGGCTGAGAAGTTCCTGCTGGATTTCCTGAGGTAAATATAAACAGCTCCCTTGGCCTTTCCTTTTAACATTTCCTCTCCCCACTCCCCAGGAATTGCACTCCAGTTACAGAAGGTTGATTAAATGCTGCTGCAGAAGAACTGGTGAAGTTCAGGGAGAACCATAGAACCAGCCAGGGTTGGAAGGGACCACAAAGCTCATCCAGTTCCAACCCCCGTGCCTTGCTCCTTGCTTCAGGATAGCAAGAGGACAAACATCAGCCACGTCCCCAACTGCAGTTAGAGCACACAGCAGCAGAGGACAGTGACTGCCCAAAGTCTTCACCCACTAACTTCTGAGCTCATGAAAGCTCTTTCTGAGTGGTTTACCTTGATTACCTCATCTCCAGGAAGCTGCTTTGTGCCATGTGGGATAAACACTGCTCATTTCTTCTAAGGAATTTCCTTCCCTTCTTTTCCTTTGCTTTATCCTTTCTCCTCCCCAGTTACTCCAGGCTTGTCTGACACTGATGCAGACTTCCTAAACTTCCAGTCCCATGGAGTTAAGTAAATGAAATAGCAATTAAAAAGCCAACTGCATCCCTTTCCATGCAAAGGCCTTTTCCCTCTGCTAAGAATGTCCCTCTCCTAATATAGCAAGAGCACCAAAGCTATCGGATGTGACTATATAGGGTCACACCGACATCAGAGAAAGGAAGATTTTAAAGCAAAAGGCAAACTGCTAAAAATAAGCAAATGCTGAACATCTGCCTGGAGAGAAAACAAAAGGCTGCAGAGCCCAAAGAGCCCACCAGAGGGCCCAGCCGAGCGCCCATGCCAGATGGCAGCACAGGATGGCCCTTAGCTTCCGAACCCCTCTGCCATGCGTTGTGTGGGCCAGCACCTGTGCCCCTCTGCCCTTCACACAGCCCCCACTGCACATCCACTGCCCTGCAGCTTCCCCTCCCACATCTTTTCTTGTAAAACAGAACAACTTTCAGGGATACACTTGGACTGATGTCTTTCATAAAGCTCTCTGCAAAGCAAAGGTGCTGGAAGGTGCCCAGAGAAGGGCAGCAAGGCTGGGGAGGGGCCTGGAGCACAGCCCTGTGAGGAGAGGCTGAGGGAGCTGGGGGTGTGCAGCCTGCAGAAGAGGAGGCTCAGGGCAGACCTCATTGCTCTCTGCAGCTACCTGAAGGGAGATTGTATCCAGGTGGGGTTGGGCTCTTCTCCCAGGCAAGCATCAAAAGAACAAGGGTACACAATCTCAAGTTGTGCCAGGAGAGGTCTAGGCTGGATATTAGGAGGAAGTTGTTGCCAGAGAGAGTGATTGGCATTGGAATGGGCTGCCCAGGGAGATGGTGGAGTTGCTGTCCATGAAGATGTTGAAGCAAAGCCTGGCTGGGGCACTTAGTGCCATGGTCTGGTTGATTGGCTAGGGCTGGGTGCTAGGTTGGGCTGGGTGAGCTTGGAGCTCTCTTCCAACCTGCCTGATTCTATGAAAACCAGCTACTGGAGGGCAGGAATGCTGGAGGGGCTTTGCTCCCTGTCCTTCACAAAGCACAGTGGGGGCTTTGGTGAGCTACAGCTCTCTGCATGTGATGGAATCCACAAATCATTTCCCTTTGCCTGTCCAGATTTCATCTAAACCATCGAACAAACAATGGACTCGCAGAGCCAGGGAAGGGTCTGGGCTGGAAGGGACCTTAAAGATCATCCAGTGCCAGCCCCTCTGCATGGCAGGGACACCTTCCACCAGACCAGCTCAAAGTCCTATCCAACCTGGCCTTGAACATTTGGGCAGCCATGAGCAACGTGTTCTAGTGCCTCACTGCCCTCACAATAAAGGGCTTCTCCTTCACAGCACATACAAATCTGCTCTCCTCCCGTTTCAAGCTGCTACTCCTTGCCCAACCTTTCCCGTGGGCCCCCTGCAGGTACTGGAAGGCTGCTGTCAGCTCTCCCCAGAGACTTCTCTTCCCCAGGCTGAGCCAGCCCAAGCCTTTCAGCCTGTCCTCATGGCATAGCTGATCCAGCCCCCTGAGCATCTTCATGATCCTCCTCTGGATCTGCTCCACAGGTCCATGCCATTCATGTCTGGATGCATTCCAGTGTGGTCTGCTCTGGGTGCTCCTGCTCTGGCAGGGGGGCTGGACCAGATGAGCTTTCAAGGTCCCTTCCAGCCCCTGACAGTCTGTGATTCTATGACTCTATGATTCTTATGCTGGTGGCCTCAGAGCTGGGCACAGCACTCCAAGTGGGTTCTCACCAGAGTGCAGCAGAGAGGCAGAATCACCTTCCTTGACCTGCTTTTGCCACAACCCAGGATAGGTTTGGCATTCTGGGACATGGCCAGGTCATGTTTAGCTTCTCATCAACCATCACCCCCCTCCAAGTCCCCCTCCTCAGGACTGCTCTCCGCTCAGCCTATGTTGACACTGGAGATGGAGGTGAATTTAAGGTTGGGTTTCAGGTGAATCTTGCAGAGTAGGGTTCTAGGTTGGACTCAGTGATCCTGAGGGGCTTTGCCAACCTGGCTGTTGCTGTGATTCTGTGAGATTGCCCTGATCCACATGCAGGACCTTGCACTTGGCCTTGTTGAACCTGATGAGGTCCCAGAAGGTATCAATCCATATGCCACAGTGCCTCACTGACACAGGGTAGCTCAGGCTGCCTCTGCTCCTTTTCTCCACTGCTGTCACTCTGCCTTAGGCCCCACAATACCAAATAATATTGAGCAAGGCCACAAAAAAGTAGGTTTCAAGACTAATCACACCAGGTCTGGGGCTAATATTGCCACACCAGTATTTGGGCACTGTTCAGTATGGTTTGCAGGTAGAAGTGCAACAGCAACACCACCAGGTGGGCATCACATGCAGGTGGGTGCTGCACACTGGTGGCATAAGCAGCCTGGGACAAGGCAGAAGCACAGCAGCTCAGAAATGGTCCAGACTAATCGAGGCAGAGTAGCACAGCACAGCAACCCTATCCAAACCCCAGATTCTGTATCCATTCCAAACTCTCCAGATGAGGTCTGCATCAACTCCAGCACATACCAACTCTGGTACCAACTCCTGGTACTTGTACAGCTCAGGCATGAGGCAGCTACATTAGGACCTCTGCACAGCTCTTACTAAAACAAGATTTGGCATTAAACTTATTTTCCAGCCAGTAATATTCTAGTGGTTGTAGCAAGGATCCAGCCCAAAAGGTGAAGCCTCAGTGCACAATGACCTGACTTCTAGACTGGCCAGTTTTGATCCTGCAGAGTGAAGCTGATCAGAAAACAAACATTCTTCAAGCTCCATCTCAATTTCTGTCTGTGTACACAGATAGCCCAGGCCATTGCTGCCTGCTTGTGCTGCCAGCACTGAGGAGAGCACGGCAGCTCCCCAGGCTGCCAGCTGTGCCGCCAGCTGTGCCACCAGGAGAGGGCCATCCACTAAAGCAGCAAAGCTGTCAGTGCCTCGGGACAGCTTAGCATGCTCTCTGCACAAGGGGAGCAGGCAGAAGGAGAGGAGCACAGCTCGGGTTTGGAACAGCTTCATTCCCCACTATTCATCACAGAGCTGTGGCAGCTCGGGTTGGTCTGGATTAAACACTGCTGCTGCAGCTCTGCAGTCTCAGCTGGAGATTAAATGCAAGTGCAGAAGCTTTCCTCAGGCATCTGGAAGGGACTAGAGATTGGCTTGTCCTGCCTGTCACCTGTGGCCTGACCTTGAAGAGTGCTCATGCAGCAAGTGCCTTCCAAGGTGCCATTTCTTCCTGGGCACTTGCAAGGTTTTTTTGCCCGTAAGACACAGGCAGCAGGTTGCAGGGAACAGATAAACACTGCTCAGAAATGTTTAACATCTTTAAGCATGGAACCCAGCTGAGCTGTTATCTTCCACAGCTGTCACACTTATTGCCTCCTCTGCCTTTCCAGTCCAAGCATTTCTTATATAAACCAGAAGTCCTGTGGCAGAGCTGTGCACCTGCAGCACCAAGAGGAAGGTCTGTCTAGCCAAAATTTCTCCTTCTGCAGCATGTGTGTCCCTGCCTATGGCAGGGGGTTGGAGCTAGATGATCTTTGAGGTCCCTTCCAACCTTACCATTCTATGATCTATGCTTCTATGTACTGCCAAAGCAGAGGGAACTCTGCAGGGTTCCACTGGTGACCATGAAACACTTGGCAGAACAGCCAGGGAACTTTTCACCTACTTCTTTTCAGGACGCTCCTCTGCAGACACAGTAAATAAAGTCTGCTTAGTGGGCAGATGAAACCATGCCTTTCCCTGATCAATATGTCATGTGAGCAGCAAGGCAGGCAGGCAGCCTCAAGGAGCAAAGCAAAGATAGAGTTTCTGGAGTGGACAGATGGAGGGACAACCTGATCTCTCATTATGCACTGCCATCTGGAAGACATCTAGCACAGGCTGAGCCCTGTCTCATACACACCCTTATTTGTCCCTGCCAAAGTGCACACACACCATCTGCATGGTGTGACAGCCCTCATGAGGCAATACACAGAATCAAAAGGGGCTGAGCAGCAACTCAAAATATTGAGTTACACCAAAATACCAAATATATATATCAATATATTTGAATTACACCAGCAGGGCAAGGGAGGGGATTCTGCCCCTTTGCTCTGCTCTCCTCAGACCCCAGCTGCAGTCCTGTGTGCAGCTCTGGAGCCCCCAGCACAGGAAGGACATGGAAGTGTTGGAGCCAGTGCAGAGGAGGCCACCAAGATGCTGAGAGGGCTGCAGCAGCTCTGCTGTGAGGACAGGCTGAGAGAGTTGGGGCTCTGCAGCCTGGAGAGGAGAAGGCTTCCAGGAGAGCTTGGAGTGGCCTTCCAGTATCTGAAGGGGGCTCCAGGAGGGCTGGGGAGGGACTATTGACAAGGGCTTGGAATGAGAGGATGAGGATGAATGGGTTTGAAGTGGCAGAGGGGAGATTGAAAGTGGATGTTAGGAGGAAGTTGTTTGCAGTGAGGGTGGTGAGACACTGGCACAGGTTGCCTTATCCCCTCCACACAGCAAACTGAACCCTAAAGAGCAACACAGTCTTCTACTTCAACCTGTAGTCCAGAGACCATGTACAAACCTCTCTGGCAGTTTTGGTCTCTTCTCACTCCATACTAAGAAAGTAGCTCATAGCTTCACCTCCATTACTCACTGTGTTCTAACCACCTTGTCACTACAGCCAACAAGGTAAAAACTGAATCCACAAAATTCCATTAGTAACCCAATTACATTTGTTGAAAGCAAACCAACCCCCACAGTTCTGAGTACAAGCTTACAAGAACAGAAAGAAATGCACATTGTTAGCTTCCCACTGCAGGCTTCTCTAGAGCACCTTACCCAGGCTGCTGGAAACAGGCTGCTCCTCAGAGGTTCAGTCACCACGAGTGACTGCCCAGCTTGGGGCCTGCCAGAAGACCAGGAAGGGCTAACCAGCAAAGTCACTCAGCTTTTAAGGTGGCTTGAGCAAACCACACAAGCTCCTTTCTGCCTTTGATAGCACATTATTGCCACTTCAGCTAACCAATTTAATGCTAGCTTAAGTACACTGAGTATGTTTACACTCCACTGAATTCACAAGGACTGAAGGGTAAACACACCCTACAAAGCTTCCTTTACTGCTGCCACTTGAGACAAACTCTGACACTCAAAGACCTTGACAATCCAACTGCCACCAGCACAAATAAAGCCAGTTCCCCTTCTCAGTGCAAGCAAAGGCAGGCAAAAAGGCCAGCATTAAGGGAGGAGGTACCTGCATGCTTTGACATCAGTATTATACTCCCAAGGAATTTAGCAAAATGAAAAACACCTCCAAGGGATCAGTCCCCTTGTTACTAACCACCCCCACCCAAATACAAGACATGGAATCATAGAATGGGTTGGGTTGAAAAGGACTTTAAGACCACATAGTTCCAACCCCCCTGCCATGGGTAGGAGCACCTTCCAATTGAGGCTGGAGCCAGGCTCTGCTGGGTGATGCCCAGGGACAGCACAAGGGGCAGTGGGTGGAAGTTGAGGCATAGGAGGTTCCAGGTGCACCTGAGGAGGAATTTTTTCCCTGTGAGGGTGACAGAGCACTGGAACAGGCTGCCCAGGGGGGTCATGGAGTCTCCCTCTCTGTAAATAGCAAAACCCACCTGGATGTGTTCCTGTGTGATCTGCTCTGGGTGCTCCTGCTCTGGCAGGGGAGCTGGACCAGATGGTCTTTCAAGGTCCCTTGCAGCCCCTGACATTCTATGATTCTATGACCCTCATCCAACCTGGCCTCAGACACCTGCTGCAGGTGCACATATTGCATCTCCAGGTAGCATGACTCTGCTATGTGCCAAAGTGATTCAGCCTCAGGGATGGGCAAACAGTGTCTCTTCCTTTGGAGGTTTTGATAGAGGAGGGAGTTCAGTTCTGGTAAATATTTCCACTGACAGATGCTTCCCTGACTACAGACAGGCACAGCAAACCCATCAGCAAGTGGCCATACCAGGCATATATCCAGCCAAGAAGGGCAACAGCAGCTTCTCAGCCAGCACTGACCTCGGTGGTCCTCCACCCGCCCGCGTCAATAAGCAGCCTGCAGCTGCTTCCCACTGCTCCAGCTGCACAATACCTTGCTGCAGTCAGCTCAGAAGCACCCACGGGGTCAGCATTTCCATAGGCAGCAGAAACAGCTAAGGGTTGCTCAGAAGGATCAAGGGGAGAAGCCAATTGTGTATCATCACCTGCCCCAGAAGAGCTGTGGAGAAAAAAGACACAGAAAAAGGCAGCTTCAGAGGTCTGTGCAGAATTGCTGTTGAGTGCTGGAGTGCCCATCCTTGGAAGCATGGACAAGATGCGTAAATGTGGCACTCAGGGATGTGGTTTAGTGGTGGTTTGGCAGTGCTGGGTTAGGAGTTGCACCCAATGATCTCAGAGGTCTTTTTCAATCCAAACCATCCTGCAGTTCTGCTCCCTGAAGCCCCAGGCTGTGGATGCTAACTGGCGGGCTGGGGACTGCAGCAGGAGCGAAGTTGCTTTTGCTTGTGTCACAAGTGCAGCAGCAGTGAGGCAGCACACCCCAGCTGCAGATTCACCTTTCAAAAAGGGCACAAGAGAACAAGCTGCTCGTCTGCCGTGAGCACCGGCAAGGGCAGCCAACAGAGGCAGCTCACACCCAGCGGTCCCCTGCCACCGAGCTGTCCCAGGGCTCCCTGCTGGCACTGACAGAAGCCAGAGCCTCGGACCAAAGTCTCCTGAGTGCTGCAACTGCTACTGCTGCCTGGGGAAACACGTGTGATCTTTATTCTGCTTAAAATTCATGGAGGAAAGATAATCACATTCCTTATACTGTGAGCAACTGCTTAGGTCTGTGTGACCTACTTGAAACAACAACAGATATTGGGCTCCATTTTTATATTCCTCAGGTCACTCTCTAAGATTGTAGCTTTTTTTTNAATCAAGTCTTTATCTTCCTTGGTAGCTTAGAAACAGAATAACCTTGAGAACCCTACCTACATGCCTGGGTTCTTTTCGTTTGTTTGTTTGTTTGGGGTTTTTTTGGTGGGTTTTTTGTTTGGTTTTTGGGGGTTTGGGTTTTTTGTGGGTTTTTTTGGGGTTTTTTTGTGGGTTTTTTGTGGGTTTGGGGTTTTTTTTGTTTGTTGTTTTGGGGTTTGGTTGTGTGTTTGGGTTTTTTTTTGGGGGGGAGGTTATTTTAAGAAGGGGAAGAGAAAAGCTAGCCACCCCACCCTGTCCTCACCACCCCATCCATTACTCAGCTCAGAAGGAAAGCCATCATGAACCTTGCCCTCTAAAGGAAGTGTTGCCATGGCTTAACAGGCAAGCAAAGGTGAGTTAGGGTACAGGTGCTGTGAGTGGTGATGCTTGCCTCGAGCAGAAGGGCTCTAGCCCAGTGGGACAGGGGTGGGGAAATCATTAAAGGCTTCTGGTGTGGGAGGGGAGCCCCTTGCTGTGGGTGCTGTGGGGCAGGCTGCTTCAGCACCCAGCTGCTGGGGAGGGACTCAGTGCTGGTGTCTTGGGGAGTTTCATCCAGGAGCAGGGAATGATTCAGTGGGAGTTGAGGCTTGCACCTGTTGGGAGGACTTCACCTTACTGGGGAGGCTCTGAGCGTGGAAGTGTTCAAAGCCATGGTGAGTGGGGCCTGGAGGAGGGTGGTCTAGTAGGAGGTGTCCCTGCCCAGGGCAGGGTGGTTTGAATTAGATGATCTTTAAGGTCCCTTCCAACCCAACCCATTCTGTGAAGACCCCCAGCCTTGTGCTGTAGATGGGCAAAGCAGGGTGCAGCTGAGCACCAGCACTGCCTGGCTAGAAGAAGCAATTCTGAACCTTGAATCAGCAAGGAGAAGAGAAGGGAAGGGCTGGTTTAATGGACACCAAACCATGGGAGCCCCCCAAAAGCAATGCTTTCATTGCCTGCTTCAACCCTTCTCACAAGACCACCTGGAGACCAAGGCCTTGGAAGTGTCTGTTTTCCAAAAAGGCTTTTGTAAAGCACAGAATGGGACTTTCAGCTGAGCTTCCAATGTCACCTTGCAGGTTCACCCAAGGGGGTTGGTTTTGAGGTGCTGCCTTCCCCACCCCCCTTCTGTCCACGTTGTTTCCAGTGACACCAAGCACAGCCCTGTTGACAGACAGAGGCTACTGCACACAGATGGACTTGAGCAGGAGTGGGTAAACTTGGAACTGTGACTCAGCATTTGGAATCTCAACTTAAAAATAAAAATCAATGGGTGGAACTCAGCTTCAACACCAGATGATTGCTCCCTCACCTAACCACAAGGCCACCAGTTCAAGATGATCCTCTACTGCAGTTTAATTTTGGTTCAAAGCCCACAAGGAGGAGTAAATCTGTAGTTAACAATGCCAGTGTTACTCCAGTGCACCTGCAGGTGACCAGCTGAAGGTATTCACATTCCCTACCTTTCACCTACAGGATTCTGTCCAGCAACACATCCCTATGGGAACTGTTTATGTGTCAAACTCATTCTCTGATGAGTTTCATTTTCTTTTTAATTAGTCTGTGATCCTGTGGAAGCCACTGCTGCTGCTTGTTTCATTTCCAGTGTTCTCACAGCATCATTCTGTACTTGGTCTGCTTTGCTTGCCCGTGGCATGCCTGAATGCCAAGTGGCATCCTCCTCTCCACTGCACCAACACTAAGAGGAGCAGAGCTCAGATGACAGCCTACAATACCTGACTTGCTTTTTTTTTACACTTACAATACTGCTGTTGTCTAATTTCAATACCAAGCAATCGACTGTCTGCATGGTCTCTGATTAACCACACCTGAGGGCTCAGCCTGCTGTAGGAAGCTCTGAGACAGAATCACAGAATCAGGCAGGGTTGGAAGGGACCACAAGGAGCAGCCAGTTCCAACCCCCCCACCATGGGCAGGGACACCTCACACTAGATCAGGCTGCCCACAGCCTCATCCAGCCTGGCCTTAAACACCTCCAGGGATGAGGCTTCCACCACCTCCCTGGGCAACCCCTGCCAGGCTCTCACCACCCTCATGCTCAACAACTTCTTCCTAACCTCCAGTCTGAACCTCCTCATTTCCAGCTTTGTTCCATTCCCCCCAGTCCTATCACTCCCTGACAGCCTCAATAGTCCTTCCTTCAGGCTCTCACCACCCTCATGCTGAAGATAGAATCATAGAAAATGTTTACAAGGTCTGAAGTCCTCCACCTTATTAGCATAAAAAGACCTAATGACAGGATCACAGGATTTTAGGGGTTGGAAGGGACCTCCAGAGATCAAGTCCACCCCCCCTGCTACATCAGGACCATAATCTACTGCAGCTCTCACTTCTCCCCAAAAGCTGCACATACTTAGAGCACAAACTGGGCTGCCCACTCTGGTTTGCCTTAAAATGAGTGTTTAGAAAGCAGACACTGACAACAGAGCATTGCAGTGTAAGTTCTCTCTTACACACATGAGGAGTGAAATGCAGATGGGCAGGCCCTGTCCTGGCTCCTGAGGAGCACTAAGGATCCTTCCTGTGAATGGTTGTACAAATACAACACATTATGAGAGTACAGCACAAGCCAAATCTACAGGTGAAGCTGTCACACTGCTGAGGTCTTGGTGCTCAGAAGTTTGCCTGCTGCCTCTCTCACCTGCCACACAATTGCTGCTGGGCTCTGCTCTCAGTGAATTGGAGACAGAACAAGGGGGAATGGCCTCAAGCTGAGGCTGGGGATGGTTAGTGTGAGGAAGAGGAGGCCGAGGGCAGAGCTCATTGCTGTCTGCAGCTACCTGAAGGGACATTGTGGAGATACTGCTGCTGGGCTCTGCTCACAGGTGGCTGGAGATGGAAGAAGGGAGAATGGCCTCAAGCTGAGGCTGGGCAGGTTTAGATTGGACATGAGGAAAAAGTTTTTGCTGGAGAGAGTGGTCAGGGACTGGAATGAGCTGCCCAGGAAGGTGGTGGAGTCCCCCAGGCTGGCTGTGTTTAAGGTGGTTTGGATGTGGTGCTTGGGGCTGTGGTTTAAGGTGAATCTTGCAGAGCAGGGTTCTAGGGTGGGCTTGGTGCTCCTGAGGGGCTTTGCCAGCCTGCATGTTGCTGTGTGTCTGTAATGAGCTCCCAGACAGCAGCTTTCACACAGGCTGGGGCCAACGTAACTTGAACCTTGGGCTCGGGGAGGTGGAGGTGAAGCTCCTCATGCCAGGCCACCCTGCTGTGCTCAGCACAAACAATGCAGCTATCCAAAAGCTGCTCAGACTCGTTCCACAACTGCCATTCCTGGGCATCACAGCCTTCGCCTGCCAGGCGCCTGCCACCAGGTCCCTGCTGGAAGCCCTCTGCAGCAACCTGCCTCCTAGGCCAATCTCCTTCAAGAATAGAGCCCCAGGGCAGCCTGAGTTTTTCCATTCCATTGCCCAAGTTCTGAGTCAAGTCTGGAAGAGGACTGGCTTAAAATGACTCCCAAATTCTGCTTATGACAAGCACGACCGAAATACTTCTCGAAGGAAAATAGCTCGCGGCGGAACAAGCAGTTGCTTACCAACAGCTGCAGCCAGCACACTAAATTCAGCCCCCAGATCTAGGGGTTCCAGGCTGTTATTAGTGTGTCACAAGTGAAAGATATTGCCCATCAAGTGTCCTTAGGCTCTTCAGTTTCATCATTTCACTTTCAAAGCCTCTACTTGAAGAGAGACTTCCCAAGCCGCTGTCAGAAGGCAGGTTCACAAACGGCAAGTGTCAGGCAGAGCCTGACCCACAGCAGTCATTAAACAGCAATGGACTGATGAGCAGTAACTGCACCAGGCTAGGTCATCTCCTCTGTTTGAACACAGGAGGCCTGACTTCTATGTAAGAAGCTGTCAAGCTAAGGCAGGGAATGCTTTTAACACAGGTAGTAAAGCAGAGCTTTACACACATGCACACAGACAAGTGGGGTCTGCCCCCCAGCACCAACCCCACGCACACAGTGAGCCCGAGGTGCTCTGCTGGCTCCATCCACTGCTATCCTGCTGACACCAGTGAGATGCAAACCTTAACCCCCCTGGTTTCATACTGAAGTTCTAAGATGGTTTGACACTGGTGCTGGAGATAGAAGGCAGCTACAGGTCTTGGCATTTTCTCCCTGTCCATGTTTTTCTAATCAGCAGAACTGGATGTGGCTCCCTTTGAACAGCCACCAACAGCTCTGAGTTGACTCCAAGGGAAACCAACAGGCACTTGAAGCCCTCTTATCTCCTAGTCTCAAACATTTGGTAGCTTTTAAAGAGATAACAGTAGGATTTATAGATCCTGCTCTTACTCCAGAAGACTCTGGAAAACAGCACCAAGCAGCACAAGGCAGGACTGAGCACTCTCATCAACCCCCAGTTAATTCCCTCCTGGTTTCTCACTGGGTGCAACGTGCCTGACAGACAAATTCCTCCAGATTTCACTTCTGGCTTCGTAATAGCTTGGGCCAAAGAATCCACTCTCTTGAGCATGAAAAAAATATTAATCACATAAAAATACTGAGAGTAGTTGGTATTTCTGCTAGGCTCTCAGCCTGCAGTTCTTTGCAAGGCAGAGATCTGAGCAGCACCCAGGTGAAATGAATCCACTCAAACATTCTGTACCTCGCTAATTTCATCCGTTTGGTGAGGCAATTCCTCCAGAATCCCTGCTTCTAGCTTCTCACTGCCAGGTTTGCAGCTTATCTCATACATTAACCACACTTACTGTCAGGACTGCTGGCAATGCCATAACAGAGGAGGAGGTGAGAAGCTATTTCTCAGGTTAGAAATCAACATTAGTGGTGCCAGAAACTAAAAACTCATCCTGACTGGGAAACAACTCAGAAGTGCTGTGTAAGATGTGCAGGATTCAAACCAGACTCCCTCCTCCCCAGTGTGCTGCTGCTTCTGAGGTAATTTAAGGCTGATTTCAGTATTGATAGAGTTTGAGGAGGCTGTGTACAGTTCTGGAGCCCCCAGCACAGGAAGAACATGGAACAGTTTGAGCCAGTCCAGGGGAGGCCACAAAGGTGTTGAGAGGGCTGCAGCAGCTCTGCTGTGAGGACAGGCTGAGAGAGTTGGGGCTCTGCAGCCTGGAGAAGAGAAGGCTTCCAGGAGACCTTGGAGTGGCCTTCCAGGATCTGAAGGGGGCTACAGGAAGGCTGGGGAGGGACTATTGACAAGGTCTGGGAATGCCAGGACAAGGGGGATGGGTTTGAAGTGGCAGAGGGGAGACTGAAACTGGCTGTTAGGAGGAAGTTGTTTGCAGTGAGGGTGGTGAGACACTGGCACAGGTTGCCCAGGGAGGTTGTGGAGCAAAGATCCCATTCTGTGCTTCTGTGCTCCACAGCCTCCCTGGAGGTGTTCAAGGCCAGGCTGGATGAGGCCTTGAGTGACCTGTACTAGTGGGAGGTGTCCCTGCCTATGGCAGGGGGTTGGAACTGGCTGAGCTTTGAGGTCCCTTCCAACCTTCCCATTCTGTGAGTCTATGATTCTATAATCCTGAGATGCTAAAACTGAAACAGAAAGCCTGGCTTCATCTCCCAGTGAGCCAAGGGCATATCCACACAACCAAAGGATGTCCCCACAGGGCATGTCCATAGGGCAGCATTCACTGGCAAAGCTCAGGCACAGCAGTGATGAGGTGCCACCAATTACTGCTGCTGGCTGCTCTAGGCAGATATAACCAAGGCTTTACTTTTTTCAGCTAACCACACAGGCCCAGTCAAAAGCCCAAGTTCAGGGAATTGAATTGCCTTTTGTAAGCCCAACAATGAGTTACTTAGGCATTTGAGTATCTGACTCTGGAAGCATCTCTCAAATTCCTTCTGTACTTTGAAGGAGAAACTATGCCTTAAGTGCCTAGCATCAGCACTTTGTATTTACACTGCAGGGCCCTCTGCATGCCTGAGCCAGGCTGAGTCTTGCTGTGCTGGGTGCTGCACAAGCACAGTAAGGAAGGTATGGCAGAGCTGGGCTGGCATCTGTTCAGTAAACAGAACCACTGTCACCCAGGGGATGTGCCAGTTGGCATGGAAGATCCATGTCCTGGCTTGCCCAGGCATGATCCCATCACCTTCTTCCCTCTGCTGGGGGGGAATTAATATTTATGCTGAAAAGAACATTCATAATTCATACTTGATTATTGATTTGCACACCAGCACTCTGAGGTGCAATGCTCTGCATGGCAGCATGTCTAGGCTTCTGGAAGCAAGATATTGCCACCAAGACAGCAGAAGTGGCTCCTGGGGGATCATTCTGCTATTACCATGTCTCAGATCCACGTAGTTTTCCCTAAGCAATCAGCAGAGCAGGTCTGAATGCTGAGTGATGGTGCTCAGAGCACCCAGGAAGAGCCAAGTCCAGCGTGCCAAGGCCTGGGCAGCACCTGAGTCACACCAGTCTCCAAGGATGGAATTGGCATCGTCCTGCTTGAGCTACAGGAGCCAGCTGCATCTCTGTGCTGGTTTGAGGCTAATTGGAATATTTTAATGAGAANCTCACCCTGCACATATGGCAGACCCTGGGAGAAGGCACAGGGGTGGGAAGAAGGTGGAAGGGTGGTTGGGAGCCCCTCCTGGGGACTCTGATTTCTGGGAGGGGAATTGTGTTTCTGTACTCCCTTTCACTTGTATATTTCTGTCTATAGCTGTACATATACTGTAATAGATTGTAAATACCTGCCTGTGTATTGTGCTGAGCTGTGAACACAAAGCTTCAGTCCTTAACTTCCAGCTGGCTGAGCCTAGTCTGATTTCATTGTGTGTGGGAGTGGCTAACTCCCAAAGCATCACAGCATGTAAATGTTCATGTACATTGTGTCTGTCTCTGCTTGTACATTGTGCTGAGCTGTAAACAGAGCTTCAGTCCTTAACTTCCAGCTGGCTGAGTCTAGTCTGGGGGATTTTATAAAGTAGGGGTGCAGGTAACTCCCAAACCATCACAATCTGCCAAAGGCTTTGGGCTGCCTGCAGCCTCCACAGAAACACACAACCCCCTGGCTCTGGACACAAGGCTCTGCTGCCAGCAAGGACTTCTCCCTCTCTCTGACTGCGAATTCCCATGCCAAAGACAAAAGAGTTGAAAACAGAGGCAAGAAACTGCATTCTGGAGAAATGCATCCCTGGAAAGACTGCCTGAAGGCAATACCTCACCTCTGCAGAGCCCCAACTGCCTGAAGGCAATACCTCACCTCTGCAGAGCCCCAACTGCCTGAAGGCAATACCTCACCTCTGCATTGAGCCCCAACTGCCTGAAGGCAATACCTCACCTCTGCAGAGCCCCAACTGCCTGAAGGCAATACCTCACCTCTGCAGAGAGCCCCACCTGCCTCAAGGCAATACCTCACCTCTGCAGAGCGCCAACTGCCTGAAGGCAATACCTCACCTCTGCAGAGCCCCAACATCCCAGCTGTGAGCAGCTGGCACTGCCAGCAGGTAAGCCCAGAGCAGTGGGAGGATGGCACTAAGCTGTCAGGCAGCCTGGATGCTGTGGAGCAGTTCTCAGAAGCCAGGCTTTGCTCTGGCACTGCTCGTGGAAATGCTGACAAGAGAGAGAAGTTATCTTGGCAGGGGACAATGCTCAGTCACATGTTACCTGAGGGCCTGGACTTGCTTTCTCACCCAACTCTTCTTCCTCAGGAGTCCTGCAGGTTTTCTAGCACCTGCATCTGGATTGATCCTTGATGTGACTGGTCAGAAGCAGCACAGAAAAAACAACCCAGCACTTTTTTTGTTTTTTCCTGAGATCTCCTGCCCCTCTACTCTGCCCTGGTGAGACCTCATCTTGAGTACTGCCCTCAGTTTGGGACTCCCCAGTTTCAGAGGGACAGGGATCTGCTGGAGAAGGTCCAGCAGAGGGCTATGAGGATGATGAGGGGACTGGGGCACTGCCTGGTGAGGAGAGGCTGAGGGACCTGGGCCTGCTTAGTCTGGAGAAGAAAAGACTGAGAGGGGATTTAATCAATGTTTATAACTATCTGAGGGCTGGGGGTCTGGAGGGGGGAACAGGCTCTGCTCACTGCTGCCTGGGATAGGACAAGCAGCAATGGATGGAAGCTGCAGCACAGGAGGTTCCAGCTCAACACAAGGGGCAACTTCTTGCCTGGAAGGGTCCCAGAGCCCTGGCACAGGCTGCCCAGAGAGGCTGTGGAGTCTCCTTCTCTGGAGCCTTTCCAGGCCTGTCTGGATGTGTTCTGTGTGCCCTGAGCTGGATTGTCTGGTCCTGCTCTGGCAGGGGGGTTGGACTGGATGATCTCCTTGGGTTCCTCCCAGCCCCTCACACCCTGTGATCAGAGGTGATCCTGTGAGTATTCTACATGACTGCGGTCACACTGAAGCCTAAAGTTAGGTGAGTTGTCCCATTAAAGGAACGCAATTCCTTTAGGTTAAGAGACATAAGGGGCTGCCCTAAGCACGTGTTAACAGCATCGCTTCCTCGGCAAGCTGGAAGAGGGACAGCAGCAAGCCACATCAAAGCGCCAGGAGCCCGAGTCCCGCCTGCACCGGGGAATGAGCACAATTTGCTCTAGGAACCGCCAACCAGCACCATCCAAAGCCCTAACGTCAGCACCGCGCAGCTCTCGGAGCCCCCGCAGGGCTCTCGCTCACCTCCTGATGTCATCGCTGCAGCAGTTCAAAGTTTCCAACCCCCAGCCGGGAAACCTGAGCCAGAAGTTTCGCAGTTAGATCAGCGCTGCCCCGGCGGAAAGCTCCTCACCCACTGGCACCCTGGCACAGCAGGAACCCAACCAGCAGCCCTGCCGGCAGCCACACAACCAGCTGCTCACTTTCTTAGAGGCAATCATGGAACGGCAGGGGCTGGAACGGACCTCCAAAGCTCATCTGGTCCAGCCCCTCTGCCAGAGCAGGAGCACTCAGAGCAGATCACACAGGAATGCATCCAGAGGGTTCTTGAGTATCTCCAGAGAGGGAGACTCCACAACCTCCCTGGGCAGCCTGTTCCAGGGCTCTGTCACCCTCACAGGGAAACTCCACAGCCTCCCTGGGCAGCCTGTTCCAATGCTCTGTCACTCTCACAGGGACACTCCACAGCCTCCCTGGGCAGCCTGTTCCAGTGCTCTGTCACCCTCACAGGGTTAAAAATAGAAAGGAGGGGTAGGGTCAGGAGGGGTAAGGTTAAGAGTAAGGAGAAGTAGGTTTGAGGTATGGAGGATTAGGTTTGGAAGGAAGAAAGGTTAGGGTTAGAGGTAAGGGAAGTTTAGGTCTGGAGGGAAGAAGGGGTAGGGGCAAGGAGATGCAGGGTTAAGGAGGGCTAGGGTCAGAGGCAAGGAGTTAATTCACTCCCAGAGCTGGAGGCAGCTCTCTGAGCAGCAAGGTTATTTTACTCGGTAGAAGCATTACTTTACAAAATAAAGTTGTTCAAAGGCGGGAAGGAGGGGTGGGAAAGGAAGGGGAAAAACCAGCAGCAGAGCAACCCTTTAAGAGCAGAACAGCAGAAACAAACAAACAAACTTTGGCTCTCGGATCCAGCCCCTAACCGCGCATCGCTGTTGGGAATTGCCTAACTTTCCCCCCACCCCCAACCCCCCC
>WBNM01038456.1:8447-43422 GCA_013399055.1 Ramphastos sulfuratus
TTCCTGACTTTTTTTTTTTTTTTTGGTGGGGTTTGTTTTTTTTGTTGGAGGGTTTTTGTTGTTGTTGTTGTTTGTTTGCTTGTTTGTTTGTTTTTATGTAATTGCTGTTGTTTGGGGTTTTGGGGGGGGTCATTTGCAGTTTTTTATATATCAAATTATCCTTCTGTGTAACATCTTTCAGTGACAGTTTGCCTGTGCTCAGACACAGGAATTGTGCCTGATTATAAATATAAGATGATGAATAAAGATGTTCTGGTTTGTTCAGGCCTGTTCCTATGTCTGAGCATCTTCTACTGATAAATCCCATCTGGTTTTCACACTGGGGAATTTCTAGGCTCAGGAGAAGTAATCAAGATAAATTATGGGACACTTGCAAGTGTAGGGTTGAGTTTTACAGGGGTATTTTATGGACACCATCAAAATGCTTTTTAACCTATGCATATCTTATGCTACTCACATCACCAACAGACAAAGCCAGAAGAAAAATTATTCCTATCACCTGTGTGGGGCAGTGAGGATAGCAGAATATACAGCAGGGACTGGGTGGAATTCATTGTCCACTGATATAAATTTGGCATTTTTGACTGACTGCAAAATCCTTCTTGCTAACCTTGGTGGTCTTTGTAAAAGATGATAAAGCCTATTTATGGAGATGAGCAATATGCTAATACATTGCACTAATCCTTTCTACATTGGCTGCAATCTGCACTTGTCTTAGGGTCTCCCCCAGCTAGAATAGCAACCAGGAAATGAAGGATGTGGTATGGTCCAAGAGCAGCTGGGTCCGGGTGCCGCCAGCAGCTCTCTCAAATGAACCCCAGGACTTGCCAAGCTTGCAGATTTGCACAGAATGGTGCAAAAGTGAGGAGAACTGTCCAAAGGCAGGGACAGTGCAAAACCCAGAGCTGTGCCAAAGGTAGGAGCCAACCAAAAGGTAGGAGCCAACCAAAAGGTAAGAGCCATCCAAAATGGGAACTCTGTCACGGCAGGAACCCTGTCAAGGCAGAAACTCTTTCAAGGTGGGAACCTGTCCTGTTGGGAGCTCTGTCAAGGCAGGAACACTGAGCCTTCTCCTTTGCTCTGTTTATGCTTTTCTAGACAAAGTGTCCATTTGCCATTTTATATGGGGCACATAGAACCCAGCCAACCACCAGCCCAGTTCCCAGCGTGGGCTGCCACATGGGTCAGCACACTGTGGAGAAAGATGCCTTTTGTTGTTCCTCCTTCAAGGTTGCAGGGGGAGGGGGGAAAGCAGTCTTCTCACCTTCTTCTCCCCATTTAAACCCCCGGAGATGGAGGGGGTGGGGAGAAGGAAGGAATTTGGAGTGCTCTACAACAATCATCTGCTCCAACCTCCCCACCACAGGCAGGGACACCTCTCGACTAGACTTGGCTGCTCAAGGCCTCATCCAACCTGACTTTGGACACCCCCAGGGAGGAAACATCCACAACCACCATGGACAGCCTATTCCAAAGTCTCATTGGCTGGTGGTTCATTTTCTACACATATTTTTAAGTGAGGTGTAAGTTTAGTGTGCATTGATTGAATAACAGTATTGGTGTGTCAGACACTTTTGGAAGGTACTACATAGACTTTCTCTCACTGCTATTTTAATGCATATATGGAAGTGTTGGAGCGGGTNTGGTGTACTTGGTTGGTTTATGCTGTAGGAAAAAAAAATTTGTTTAAAAGAGGTTTTAATATAATGAACTACAACAGCGTTCAAATGCTGCTCTCCAGACTGGTTGCACAAACACATTCACTGTGAGTCCTACCTATTTTACACCATAAATGTAGGCATGTTAAGGATGTCACTGCCATACCACCAAGATGTTCACAACAATGTTATAATTACATGGTTTGGTGTCTTAGGAGGCTTGAAAATGCAGTAAAGCCTAAATTAATTTGTCATAGTGGATGCCAGGCACAATGCAAATCCGTTTCATGGTCAGGTAAGTTAAAATACTCCATCTGCATAATCATCACAAGTATTTCTTGTATTTTCTGAACTTACATAGGAGAAAAAAAACTCCCTTCCAGGTTCCTTAGATTGGCAGCTTTTGGAAGTTTGTCTGCTGCTGAAAGGTGACATTGAAGATACAGAGCCAGCACCTGCCACCGAGTCAACTGCTGCCATTACCACACTTCGACTGCAGCTTGCAGCAGTGTTGGAATATTGTCATCCTTGGCAGAACTCCCTATATGCATTAGTGTGAAATAGTATATACAAAGCCAATAAAGATGTAAAGGCTGAAAAAATATAGGAAAACACGGTTAATTTTTTTTTTCCCCACTTCCTTGAGCTCATTAAAATTACTCAATAGCTGGCTTTAAAATAACCGAACCGATGTACCAAGCCCGAATCATTTTGATGCCAGGAACAGCAGCCGTGTGCTTTGTTAACTCTGACGCTAGATTTTCCTGTGGCACACTGCCCTCTTGTGCATCGCCAGCTTTGTGACCGTCTACAAGTGAGAAGACCTTTTGCAGTCTCCTAAAATGTAGTTCTGGTTTTGGTATGAGTAAAATAACTTGCAAAAAAACTGAAAATAATTGCCCAGAGTATGAGGGATAGAAAGAACAGGTAATGGAGCAAAAGTAGAAGTGGGTAGACTGAGATTGGATGTTAGGAAGGAGTTTTTCACCATGAGGATGCTGAGACACTGGAACAGGCTGCCCAGGGAGATGGTGGAAGCCTCATCCCTGGAAGTTTTTAAGGCCAGGATGGATGTGGGTCTGAGCAACCTGATCTAGTGTGAGGTGTCCCTGCCTATGGCATGGGGCGTGGAACTGAATGAACCTCGAGGTCCCTTCCAACACTGACAATTCTGTATTTCTATGTAATAAACAGCAGTTTCCAGAGTGTCTCTTGACCTCCTTTGACATTTTCTTTCTTTTTTTTTTTTAACCAGATTGAATGGAACTTCTTCTTAGAAAAATAAATAATTCAATAGATGCTGTCGTCTTTGCAGATAATACCAATGGACAGCTGTGGGGTTGGACCATTCAGAGGTCTGTCAAGAAAATGGAGAAATGAGCTGGCAGAAACCTTATGAATTTCACCAGAGACAAGTGCAGCAGTGCAGCTGAAGACTTGACCAACTAGTGCACAGCTTTGCAGGAAAGAGTTTCCAGGTCTCAAGGGATGACAAAGGTAAACATCAGTCAACAATGTAGTAATTTAGCAAAAGTCTCTGCCTGTCAAGTGTGATTAAAGCCAGGAGGTCTGGGGAAATGCTCTTCTACTTCTGTTTGAGCCTTGTGAGTTTGTACCACAAGTGCTGTGTCCAGTCTGGACCTCCTCAGGACCAATACAGATTCTGATATACCCTCCACTGCCCCAGTTTTGTATCATCAGCAAACTTGCTGAGGGTCCACTCAACGCCCTCCCCCAGGTCATCATACCACAAATCATGGTGAAACATGAGAGAGCTTTGTGTTTAATTTCATGCAGAGAGAGTAAATACAATACAAACACAATCTAAAGGAACAGACTGTTGCTTATTTGTAAGATAAAGGGGTTTATAGCAGAGAGAACATTGCTGCTGCTAAAGCTTCCCTGCAAAGTTTTTAAGTGCAATTTACCTTCTTATGACAAAGAATGATGATGATAATATGTTCTTTAGGGGAAAAAAATTAAAAGCAACAACAACAAAAAAACCCACAAAGGTTGAGCTTACATTTTATCATCTGGGATAACATTTTCATCTTCTGAGGCTGGAAAACCTCACTGAAATTTTAATGGAAAAATCAGACCTGTAGGCTTCTGTGCTTTTGACTGCAAGTTAATAAATAATCAGACTTAAAATCTGTGAACATCCTAATTCAGCCTCTGTTGCTTAAATTATGCTGAATGAAATTGAGCGATGCCCTTATCAAATCAAAGTTACAATTGCAATCAAATTCCATCCATCAGTAGTAGAGAGTGAAGAAAGAAGACAAACTGACTCATCAAAGAAGCTAAAAAGATATAATTGCACATTTGTCTGATTTTTAGCATCTAAGCACTAGCAAAGTAAGCTTCTTTAGCTTGGGCAACAAGGCCATCTCAGTTACTGTTTATACAGGGACTTTTAAGTGGCTCCACATTCTGGTTAAATCTTCTGTTTTGATATGAAATGGTTTATAATTCCCAATTGGTTTTGTGTGGCAGAATCTTTTAAGGTGAGCAATACTTCTGGAGCTAAAGAAGACATAAGCTGATTCATGGTATTGTCTGCTAGATGGAAGGATAAAGTACACCTTATGACCTGCTGATAAGGTCTCCCCTAAGCCTTCTTTTCTGAACAAATCCACTTCTCCCTCCCTTTTTTTTCATATGGCAGGCTTCTGAGTGCTTTGATCACCTTTGTGGCCCTTTGTGGCTCCAGGCATGGCATACATGCACCTGAGGAGGCTGGTCTTCTGATTCTCATCTTGGGAAGCAACTAAAGGACAATTGTTGATGGTGTGGTTGTCCTGGCTTATTCCCTAGCTGGCTGCAATGGCATCAGTGTTGCCACTTTGGATCCTTCTCCCCTAGTCCTTCAGTTTGAAGCCTACCTCATCAGCTGTCCAGCCTGCTGCCAAGGGCTCTGAGCAATCTGATCTAATTAAAGATGTCCCTGCTCACTGTGGAGGGGATAGGCTAGGAGACCTTTAAAAGTCCCTTCCAAACTAAAGCACTTTATGATTATCCTATTCCTTTACTTTAGTTTTCCCTCATCCTCCTTCTGGTAGACAAAGGAAGTCTGGAAACACCGCAGCATGGAGCTAGAGAAGGACCACTCTTCCTTTGACAGGATCACAGAAACATTCTGGTTGGAGAAGCCCCTCAGGATCACCAAGTCCAAACCATATCCCTACTCTACAAGGCAGCCTAAACCATATCCTCAAGCACCACAGACGACTTTTAAACACATTCAGGGTTGATGACTCAGCCACCTCCCTGAGCAGCCCATTCCAATCCCTGGCCACTCTTGTTGGGAAAAAAATGTTTCCTAATATCCAGTCTAAACCTGCTCTGTTGCAGCTCGAGGCCATTCCCGCTTGTTCTATCACTAATTACCTGTGAGAAGAGACCAGCACCAACGCCTCCACACCCTCCTTTTAGGCAGCTGTAGACAGCCATGAGGTCTCCTCTCAGCCTCCTCTTTTTCAAACTAACCATCCCCAGCTCCTTCAGTCACTCCTCATATGAATTATTCTTCAGGCCCAACTCTGTCACCCTCCTCTGCACTGTCTCCAGCACCTCCACATCCCTCTTGTAATGAGTTGCCCAAAACCAAACACGACACTCAAGATGTGGCCTCACCAGAGCAGAGTACAAGGGGACAATCACCTCCCTATTCCTGCTGGGCATAGCATTTCTAATCCAAGCCAGGATGCCATTGGCTTGCTTTGCCACCTGGGCACACTGCTTGCTCATCTCCTTTCTCTCAGACAGTCAAGGTATATTGAGCCAGAAACCCCAAGCAGGTGTTTGGAGGTTTTATACTGTCATTACTTCTGATTCAATGCTCTTAAACCTCAAGTTTGCCAAGGGAAAAATCACTACAACATTGCACTGGTTTTGATAGGGAGAATTGTCTTCATAACACAGAACTGTGCTGCTGGTTTGTGATGAAAAGTGTGTTGATAACACAGGGATGGTTTAGCTGTTGCTGAGCAGTGCTTGCACAGCATCAAGATCTTCTTTGTTTCTCGCACCGCCCCACCACTGAGTAGGCTGAGGTTGCCCAAAAAGTTGATAATTCCAGAAATAGCATCACATATGTGTGAAGGTTCAGCTGGCTGCTTAAGCATCAAAACTAGGACTGTGCCTTAACTGCAGCACATATTGCAGTCAAAAAAAAAAGGGAACCAAGATCATAGAATGGTTTAGGTTGGAAGTGACCTCCAAGATCATCTAGTTCCAACCCCCCACCGCAGGCAGAGACACCTCCCACTACAACGGGTCACTCAAGGCCTCATCCCATCTAGCCTTGAACACCTCCAGGGAGGGAGCATCCAATGTTTATATTTCATCCAATGTGTATATTTCATTGGTGTTTGATGGCATTCTCTGGGGAGGAACAACAGTAGGCACCAGTACAGGTTGGGGGCTGCTGTACTGGAAAGCAGCTCTGTGGAGAATGATCTTGGAATGCTGGTGGACAGCAAGTTCTGCATGGGACAGCAACCCAATGCCAATGGCATCCTGGGGTGTATCAACAAAAGTATGGCCAGCAGGTCTAGGGAGGTTCTTCTCCCTCTCTACTCTGCCCTGGTGAGACTACACCAGGAATACTGTGTCCAGTTTGGGGCTCCCCAATTCAGGAGAGACAGGGACCTGGTAGAGGGAGTCCAGTGGAGAGCCATGAGGATGATTTGGGCACTTGAGCATCTCCTCTATGAAGAGAGACTGAGAGCCCTGGGGCTGCTTAGTCTTAGAGAAGAGAAGGCTAAGAGGATATCTGATCCATGTGTACAAATATCTGAGGGGTGGGTGTCAAGTGGCTGAGGTCAGTCTCTTTTTGGTGATCAACAGCAATAAGACAAGGAGCAACAGCTATAGAATGGAACACAGAAGGTTTCACCTCAACATGAGGAGAAACTTCTTTACAGTGAGGGTGCCAGAGCCCTGGAGCAGGTTGCCCAGAGAGGTTGTGGAGTCTCCTTCTCTGGAGACTTCCAAAACCTGCCCAGATGCATTCTTGTGTGAACTACCCTAGGGGTTCCTGCCTTGGTATGGGAGTTGGACTCCATGATGCCTGGAGGTCCCTTCCAAATTCTAAGGTTCTGTGATTCTGTGATCTAGTTACCTGGTTGAGGCTTTTTGAAACTGAACGTAGATAGCTTCTGTCACACTGTCCCAAAAGAGTTGTTTTTTGTTTTCTCATAGAAATCTAAGGCTCATTTTATGATGCCAAGTGTACAGAGAGAAGGAGATGGAGAAGATGAAAGAGAAATTCAGCTGGGTGCACATGAAGTTTTACAATAGGATCTCCACAGGTTGGACTAGTGGGCCAAGGCTGACTGGATGAAATTCAACAAGGCCAAGTGTGAGGTCCTCCACCTGGGTCACAACTCCACAGTAAGCTACAGACTTGGGGATCTGTGATTGGAAAGGTGTGACTTGGAGAGGGACCTGGGGTTATTGGTTGATAGTTGACTGAACACTAGTCAGCAGTGTGCCCAGGTGGCCAAGAAAGCCATTAGCATCCTGGCTTGTGTTAGACACACAGTGGCCATCAGGGACAGGAGGTGATCATCCTCCTGTGCTCAGCAGTGGTGTTGTGTTCAGTTCTGGACCACTCTAGGAAGAATGCGGAGGTGCTGCAGCATGCCCAGAGAGGGGCAAAGCTATATCATGGGTGTTCTTGAAGCTTTGACAGACATGCTTTAAAATCAAGATGTTGTGGCATTTCTTCTTTGCTAAAAACCCTACACCATCCACAGCATATCTGGGTCTTTCAGAATCTCACCTGGAAGATGTTCATGTCTGGACACAGGCAGCACAGCGTAGAGCTAGGAGACAGACTTGTCTGCTTAGATAATTCCAGCTTCCAGAGTGATACTGATGCTAACTACACAAGCATAAAGTTCACCAAAATCACAGAATGTCAGGGGCTGGAAGGGACCTTGAAAGCTCATTCATTCCAACCCCTGTCAGAGCAGGATCACCTGTACCAGATCACACACAGGAACACATCCAAGCAGGTTTTGAACATCTCCAGAGAGGGAGACTCCTGGGCAGCCTGTTCCAGTGTTCTGTCACCCTCACAGTAAAGAATTCCTCCTCATGTTTCCATGGAACTTCCTATGCCTCAACTTCCACCCATTGTCCCTCATCCTGTCATTGGGCATCACCCAGCAGAGCCTGGCTCCAGCCTCCTGACACCCTTTACATCTTTATAAAGATGAATGAGGACACTCCTCAGGCTGCTCCTCTTCTCCAAGCTAAAAAGCCCCAGCTCCCTCAGTCAATCCTCATAAGAGAGATGTTCCACTGCCTTAATAATTTTTGTGGCTCTGTGCTGGACTCTTTCAAGCAGTTTCCTGATGTTCTTCTTGAACTGGGTGACTCAAAACTGAACACAAATTTCCATATGCAGCCTCACCATGGCAGAGTAGTAGCACCTCTCTTTCAAAGAGAAAAGAGATCAGCTTGAGCCTTCTGCTTGGCATGCTTGAGAACATGGCAAAAGGAGCTTGATCTCTGTTGGGATGCTCAAGGTCTGCTTCCCTGAGCACTTCTTCTCTATTTGGCTTCTCTACCCCTTGGTGAAGCAGAGGAAGGAACAAACATATGCACAAGCAGGGTGCAGCTTCTCCAAGGAGGCTGAGCTGCCTGGTGTTACCTCCTCACTGAACAAAGTGTCAGCTGTGAGAAGGTAATTTTCCTTTTCCTCAGTTTATATGAGCCATATGTGACCTATGCCTCTCTCTCTGGTGCCCTGTTCTAGAGCTTGCTACTGTGTCTGCTGATGGTTCACAAAGGTGATGCTGCTTATGTAAAGGGACACTAACGGTAGTGCCTCTTATAACAGATACCCTTAGCTTAGCTACCTTTCATTTTGAGTCCAGGGAGATCCAGAAGCAACCCCTGGACTCGTTTCAACCTTCTTCACAACTGTTTTTTGGACAAAGTAATGGATAGTTGTTGCTGGCAGCAAGAAGTCTCAGTTTCCAACCCAGCTACGCTGCCATCTGGGGTGTTCACAGATCACTGGCATTTACCTTTTAATTTTCAGATGTTTCTGAATCAGAGAACTGACATTTGTCAACTCTCATTACCATGTCCTTTCCTAATTTGAATCTCATGTATCAACAAAACCAGCAGCAGCTGGTTTAGGTTGAAGATGATTTAAGTAAGGTAGGGGTGGGGGGGATATGTATATCTGGGATTGACTCATTACTGGGTAGCTCAATTTCTAGAAAGGTTTTGCATACAGCTGTGTTTCTTTCTGTTGGTTATCGTGCTGTGGGAACTATGTCTTGCTATTTAGTGTTGAGAAAATCATCTTAATAAGAGATAAATTTCAGACATATTTCTAAATCAGTAAAGAAATACTCTCTGGCTGGAGTGTTATTTCATAATATCTTCATAACATAGGCAAAAAGAATGGCAGTCATTAAATTTGGGAGCAATTGCAAATTCTGACACACAGTAAACCTGAGAAGAAGCAGGGAGAAATCACTTTTGTTCTGGTCAAACCCACAGACTCTAAAACCCTACAATACAAGGTGTGACTGTACTTCACTCACACACAAGATTTGGGATGTATCAGCTCCATAGCATGGCACAAAGCAAAGATATCTCCAGACTAGCAATAGCCAGAAGCAGTACTGCCAGGCGGATGTGGCACATCATGGGAACTGAATTTTTTAATTATTTTTTTTTTTTAGAGGTTAACCATTTCTAACCTGAAGGTTGTTCAGTCTGGAGGAGAGGAGAAGAGAAGGCTCTGGGGAATTCTAATAGCAGCCTTCCAGAGCCTGAAGGGAGCCTACAAGAAAGATGGAGAAAGACTGTTTCCAAAGGCCTGCAGTGATAGGATGAGGGACAACAGCTTCAAACTAGAGAAGGGGAGATTTAGAGAGGATGTTAGGAACAAGTTCTTTAGCATGAGTGGTGGAACACTGGAACAGGTTGCACAGGGAGGTGGTTGAGGCCCCATCCCTGGAGATATTCAAGTTGAGGCTCAACAAGGCTCTGGGCAACCTGATCTAGTTGAGGATGTCCCTTCTGACTACAAGGGGGTTGGAGTAGATGACCTTTGGTGGTCCTTTCCAACCCAAACCAAATCCATCACCAAATCTGAGGGAAAGGCTACTCCTGTGGCTTTGCCATTTATTTGCACTTGGGATTTCCCTTAAAAAAAAAAAAGAAAAACCTCACATCTTGGTCCTGTGTGCTTTTATTTAGATACCTGAGTCTGGAGTATCAGAATTTGAAAACTGTGGTAGATTCTCACACTAAAGTCTTGTTTAGAAGCTTCTAAGCAACTATTCTAACTTTTCATAACCAGTTATACCTTTGTGCCAGTTTTGACTTTAAAAAACAAAACCCAACCAACCAAAAATAAATCGTAATCAGGAATTCTATACCTAAGTAGTTCATTTGATGTCCTTTGATATGATTCTGTGGAGTTAAAAATGGTCTGAAGGTCTGAGTAAATTTTTCTGAGGCCACTAGATGGTGCCCCCTGTATTGTTATAAGCTCCGGGAAACGAGACGAGACGTGATGTTGCTTCATGAAATAGCAATGATGTTTCTAGGGATTATTCCCTGTCTTCTCCACCTTGCCACTCCTCTCTGCTTCCCCAAATTGCACTGTTCTTACTTCTGTGCATTGGGTGAGATTAGGCAGTTCAGAAGGATTATCACAACAAAGTGAGTATGTAGTGATGCAGGTGTGCTAAAACCAATCAGTAAAGAAGAAAAGTATTAACTTTTCTTCAGTTTACTTATCACCAATTTTCATTAGGGAAGAAGCACAGCAGGTATAAGCTACCCCCAGTGAAGATTTCACAGAAGCACAGAATGTTAGGGGTTGGAAGTGACCTCCAGACATTGAGTTCAGCCTCCTTGCCCAAGCAGGATCACCTAGAGCAGTCTGCATAGGAATGTATCCAGGCAGGTTTAGAAAGGCTCCAGAGGAGACTCCACAGCCTCTGTGGGCAGCCTGCTCCAGGGCTCTGTTACCCTCACCATGAAGAATTGGATGTGTTGAGATAGAACCTCATCTGTTCTAGCTTGTACCCATTGTTTCTTGCCCTAGCACTGGACACCACCAAAAAGAGCCTGGAACCTTCATCTTGACACCCACCCCTCAGATATTGATAGATGTTGATAAAGTCCCCTCTCAGCCTTCTCTTCTTGTCTTTAGTGTCTGTGAGACCTTCTGACATATGATACCGAACATTGGCTGGAGACTACTTCGGAAGGTTTCATTTCTGATCCTCTTCTTATTTTCAAACTTCAGTTTGTTTTTCCCTATGCAAATTCTATTTTTATGTACTTACTTTGGATAATGACCAGGGAAATCAGTGGAAAGCAAAAGTGATCAGTCAGGTAAATTACTGGATGTTGAAAAGGCCAAAGCAGTAAAGGTCACCACTATAATGCATGGAGTATGAGATGTATTACAAATCATGCAGGTTCAGCTTTTGACCAAAATTTATTGGTGACAAAAATGAACTAGAACTTGTGGTTTGTTTGGGTTTTTTTCATGACAAATATGGTAGAGGACATAATTCAGTAGTGCACACTTGCTGTGTTCTGAAAGACTTCATAAAACCAGGCTGTCCACTTGACATTCTCCATCCAACTTAGTCAAAGCTGACATTTATTGGAAGACCTTCTCTGTGCTGTAGGAAAATCATGATCATTTCAGCCCCATCCCAACACATGCTTACATGTATGTCACCTTAAGAGGTGCCTTTTGTTGGAATATTTTGGCTAAGGGTTAAAACCAGATATATTTTCTCCTCATATCTCACCAAGCCCCAACTCAAACAGTTACTTTTAATTTGTGTATGAATTCAGTTAGGCATATCACAGTCATGGAGCAGAATTCTGTTTTACTTTGTGAGGTATAAATAGATAGCACAAAGCAGTCCTTTGGTTTCAGAAGCAGAATCTCTAAGACTTCCCCAATAGAATGGTCTGGAAGGCACCTCTAAAGGATATCCAGTCCAACCCTCCCTGCAGTCAGCAGGGATATCCTCCACTAGATCAGGTTGCTCACAGCCTTGTCCAGCCTCACCTTGAATAGCTACAGGGATGGGACCTCAACTCCCTCCATGGGTAACCTGTTCCAGTCTTCCACCACCCTCATGGTAAAGAACTTGTTCCTAGCATCCAATCTAAATCTCCTCTTCTCTCATTCCAAACCATTGCCCTTGTCCTATCACTGTAGGCCTTTGCAAACAGTCCTTCTGCAGCCTTCTTGTACCTTCAGGTACTGGTAGGCTGCTATTAGGTCAGCCCAGAGCCTTCTCCAGGCTGAACAGCCCCAACTCCCTCAGCCTGTTATTGTAGCAGAGGTTCTCCAGCCCCCTATCATTTTTGTGGCCCTCCTCCAGATCCTCTCCCTCAGGTCCATGTCCTTGCTGTGTTGAGGGCTCCAGAGCTGAATGTGGTACTCCAGCTGAGGTCTCACCAGAGCAGAGCAGAGTGGCAGAATCCCCTCTCTCCAACTCTGGTCATGCTGCTTATGATGCAGCCCAGGCTGCCATTGGCCTTCTGGGCTGCAAACTCACACTGCTGGCTCATGTGCAGCTTCTTATCCACCAGCACCCCCAAGTCCTTTTCTGCAGGGCTGTTTTCTATCACCTCATCCCCTAGCCCTTTACTTCCAACAGCACTGACATATGTTCTCCTCTATATAGCACAGCCTTCTCTAATTCCACTTCTGTAAGTTTATTATCCAAACAAAAGAGTTCTGTGCCAGACATTTCTCCTAAGTTATTGCCACTGAGAAGCACATGCAAAACATTTGCCATAGGTGTTGAAGAAAGCTTCAAAACACAGAAGTCTACAGTCTCTCCTCTAGCTATATGGGACAAACATCATAGTTCTGTGCATCCTCCCATTCTCAGCCTTGGTTGTGACAAGTTGCTGAAGTGGAGATGACACAGGAAGATCCAGGAAGCAAAACCTGACACTAGGAAAGAGTAGCTTAGCAGCTGAGCAGTAAGAGCTGGTGCAAGAGCAGACATGACCATAGGTCTCATATTTATGGGGTCTTGTATTGCTGGTGGGTAGCAGTTTTAGGAATTTGATAAACAACATGCCACAAATATTCACCATATGCATTCAGCAAAACTTCAGTAGGAATGGGAGGAAGATATGTGGGAGTAAGCAGGTTTGGGATTACTGTGGTTAAGCAGGATAAAGCCAGTGGAGTAAATTAAATCAATAGCTGAGATGAAAGACTGCACAAAACAGAGAGTAAGTAGCACTGTCACAAAGTGGAGAGCATTTATAGTTTGAACTGGCTTCTGAATCCAAATGCTGGGTGCTGAATCATCTTTCACTTGTGTGCTCACATCCTAGAAATGTCATCCAGCCATCATAACCCAGCTTCAGCCTTCAAATTTACCACTACTTCAATAGCTACTGCCACTGAAATGTGCACTGAAAGTGCAGATCTTCATTCAACAAATAAATCTGATGAGGAGCAACTGAAGGAGCTGGGGATGATTAGTTTGAAAAAGAGGAGGGTGAAGGGAGACCTCATCACTCTCTACAGCTACCTGAAAGGAGGTTGTGGAGAGGCTGCTGCTGGTCTCTTCTCACAGGTAATTGGTGATAGAACAAGAAGGAATGGTCTCAAGCTGCAACAGGACAGGTTTAAATTGGATATTAGGAAACATTTTTTTTCCCAGTAGGGGTGGTCAAGCATTGGAATGGGCTGCCCAGGGAGGTGGCTGAGTCCCCAACCCTGGATATGTTTAAAAGTTGTTTGGATGTGGTGCTTGGGGATATGGTTTCGGGTTCACCTTTCAGATTAGGGATATGGGAAGGACTTGGTGATCCTCAAGGGCTTTTCTAACTGAAATGTTTCTGTGATTCTGTCATTCAACATCAAACTACAATCATGTTTCACCACACTACTGATTTGGAATTGATGGAAACCTCATAAACACTTCTGGTTACTCTATTACCAAAATGGATTAGAGGGGTGGAGCACTTTTGGATAAGGGACTGCACTCAGAGAGTTGCAATTAGCAATAATGTCTGAATGGAGCCCAGTGACAAGTGGCATCCCTCAGGGGCTGGTACTGGGACCAGTGCTGCTTAACGTCTTTGTGGTGACAGGGAGAATGGCACTGAGGCACCCTCAGCAAGTTTGCTGATGACACCAAGCTGTATGGTCTGGCTGACATGCTGGATAGAAGAGATCCATCCAGAGGGACTTGGACAAGCCAACCTCGTGGAGTTCAACGAAGGCAAGTGAAAGATCCTGCAACTGGGTTGGGGCAATCCCAAGTGTGATTATGGGCTGGATGAGAAGAGGCTGAAGAGCAGTCTCAAAGAGAAGGACTTGGAGGTGTCAGCTGATGCAAACTCTACATGAGCTGCCAATGGTCCCTGGCAGCAACCAAGTACTGGGCTGCATTCAGAGAACTGTAACCAGCAGCATGAGGGAGGTGATTCTGCCCCTCTGCTCTGCTTTTATGAGACCCTCACCTGTAGTACTGCATCCAGTTTGGGTGCCTCCAGCATAAGAGGGACAGAGAGTTGATGCAGCAGGTCTAGAGGATGGTCACAAAGATGATCAGTGGGCTGGAGCACTTCCCCTGTGGGGACAAGCTATGAGAGTTGGAGTTATTCAGCCTGGAGAAAAAAAGGCTCATTGGAAGCCTTCCACTACCTGAAGGGGGTCTGCAAGAAAGCCCAAAAGGGACTTTTTCCAAGGGCTTGTTAAGATAGGACCACAGGGAATGGCTTGAAGCTTGGGGAGGGTAGATTTAGATTAGTGTCAGGAAGAAATTCTTTACAGTGAGGGTGGTGAGATACTGGAACAGGTCACAAAAGGAGGTTGTGGATGTCCCCTCCCTGGATGTGTTCAAGGCAAGGTTGGATGAGGCCTCAAGCATCTTGGGCTAGCAGAAGGTGTTTCTGCCCATGGCAGAGGGGTCAGAACTATATGATCTTCAAGATCCCTTCCAACCCAAACCATTCTATGAATCTGTGAATATTCCTAGACTTTATCTTTTTAATGTTTAGATCTTTGCCACTCTTTCACCCTGTGTTTTTTGTTATCATACAACATTTCACAACTACCTTGTAACACTGCAGAGGGCACTAATGGTGCATGTGAAGTGCTCTTGAGCAAACCCACAGTTTCAGCAGCATGAAATGAGGACAGCTGATGTCTGCAAGTATGTACTTATTCATTCATTAGTGTCAGACCTATTTGGTCTGCTGATGTTAAAGGCCTGCTGATGCAATCACACTTGACCAAATAACCTTAAGACATAAAGAAAATAGAAATAAAATAAGATATAAGTAACTAAGTAGTTCAAAGTTCCAGTGTGTTTTAAACTTACCAAAAAAAAAAAAAAAAAAAAAAAAAAACCAAGAAAGAGGGGGAAAAAAAACTTTTGCCATTGAAATTTCAAGCTGACTGGTGTAGTTCATAAGTCTCAAGGATGGGATGGCAGCCAGAGGGACCTGGATGGGCTAGAGAGGTGGACTGAAGAGAATCTCATGAGGTTTAGATAAGGCAAAGTGTGAGGTCCTGCATCTAGGTTAGCACAATCCTAGATATCAATCTAGGCTGGGGGATGATGGATTGAGAGTGGCCCTGCAGAAGAGGACTTTGGGTGCTGGTGGGTAAGAAGCTGGACATGAGCTAGGACTCTTTAGCTTGGAGAAGAGGAGATTGAGGGGTGACCTCCTCAATGTTTATAAATATGTAAAGAGTGAGTGCCAGGAAGATAGAGTCAGGCTCTGCTGAGTGATGCCCCATGGCAAGACGAGAGGCAATGGGTGGAAGCTGAGGCATAGGAAGTTCCATGGAAACATGAGGAGGAATTTTTTCCCTGTGAAGGTGCCAGCACACTGGAACAGGCTGTCCAGGGGGGTTGTGGAGTTTCACTCTCTGGAGACATTCCAAACCCACCTGGGTGCTTTCTTACGTGATCTGGTCTAGGAGATCCTGCTCTGGCAGGGGGGTTAGACNCAGATGTTATCAATTCTGTGAAATTATACCAAAATGTGATTTTAATAATTAAATGATAAATCAATTCATAAAAACTTTAATTGTGGGAACCCATAGACCAGCCTTGATGCCTTCTCTGATGAACATTCAAAGAAATAATGCTGTTTCTGTTTTCAGATCTGTTTCTGCATAATACTTTGACTTTAAGTAAAGGACTGCTCAGTTCCCTAAGGTTGTAAATTGGCAGTGATTACTACTAAATTAATTTCTAACCCTCAGGTGGAATACCTTTTATTAGTGCTCATATTTTTAGACAAACATTTTGTCATCAACAGTAATTGAAAACTTGGTTGTTAGGATGATTTCTGTTGTGTTTAGCATAGAGATTTTGGTTGGGAAATGGAGATATGGATTATTTGGAATGTGTCTTTATTCAAGTTATTTATCTCCCATTTCTTCCTTCAGGAACAAAGTGAGCAACCAAAGCCACAAATGCCCATCCTGAAGACATTTTACTGTCATTAAATTCCTGCCATTCCTACTTTCCTGATGCCTAAAGGTGGCCTTTATTATAATTAAGATAAAATTAGTGCAAAAAAATCCCAACAAGAAAAGGTTTTAGAGAAGAAATTTTGGGGATGGTTTGATCTTAGTGTCTAAAAAGCTTGATGGTACAGAATGAGTTTTCAAGCTAACCTGAAGAATGTGAAAGGGTCCAGAGGCTGCAAGTTGAAGACAGATAATTTCACAGCAGGTTTGTTTGCATTTTTAGAGCTGTGAATAACTAGGCAGGAGAATGGCACATCCAGACAGCTGCTTCATCCTTACATTAATGCATGTGTTTATGTTTATCTCTGATATTACAGGATCATAGAATGGTTTGGGTTGGAAGGCACCTCCAAAGGTCATCTAGTCCAACTGCCCTGCAGTCAGCAGGGGCATACTCCACTAGATCAGGTTGCTCACAGCCTTGTCCATGATGACCATGAATAGCTACAGGGATGGGGTCTCAACTCCCTCCCTGGGTAACCTGTTCCAGTCTTCCACCACCAAGCTTAAAGAACTTGTTCCTAGCATCCAATCTAAATCTGCTCTTCTCTCATTTCAAACCATTGCTCCTTGTCCTATCACTACAGACCTTTGCAAACAGTCCTTCTGCAGCCTTCTTGTAGCCTCCTTCAGGTACTGGCAGGCTGCTATTAGGTCAGCCCAGAGCCTTCTTTTCTGCAGGCTGAACACCCCCAGTTCCCTCAGCCTGTCCTCATAGCAGAGGTGTTCCAGCCCCCTGATCATCTCTGTGCCCCATCTCTGGAACCGCTCCATCAGCTCCATGTCCTTCCTACGTTCCTCTAAGATCAGGAATTAATTCAGGGAAACTCTGTACTGCTTCATCAAGATCAATCCCACCTAGACTCAGATCTAGCCCTGGATTTGCCATATATGATCCCAGAGGAGGGAACACAAAGCATTTTACAAGTCTGTTCCCAAGCTTCTATGTAGCTTATGTAAGGTTTACTTTATACGATTGGCTCCTGACAGCCATTCATAAAACTTGCAGCCTCTGCTATCCAAATAGCTCCCAGCTACTGACATTATCTCCTCTAGCATATCTGCTTACATGCTGCTGTTGTCCTACTTCCAGGCACCATTCATCTTTGAGCACACAGCCTCACTGGGTGCATCGTTGCTTGCTCTGCTGATGCCTTCATTGAAAGCACTCACATATTAAAGACAACAGATGTCATTTAAACAAAATATCCCTGTGGTTTGATATGCTGAAATTCTGCAGGTCTGTTCTAAACCTGCTGATCTTAAATGTATGCAAAAGATTGTTTACTCGCTGACTATTCGTAGTGCTTGTAATTACACTATTGTAAAGCTAATTACAAATTAGTTGGCTTGAAGGAAAATTAACCAGCAGCACTAAACATGCTCATATGAACCACTCTGTGGTTCACAGAATCACAGAATGTTAGGAGCTGGAAGGGACCTCAAAAGCTCATCCAGTCCAACCCCCCCTGCCACAGCAGGATCACCTATACTAGATCATACTGGAATGCATCCAGGCAGGTTTTGAGTGTCTCCAGAGAAGGAGACTCCACAACCCCTCTGGGCAGCTTGTTCCAGCACTCTGGCACTTTCACATGGAAAAAAAATCTTCCTTATGTTTCCATGGAACTTCCTGGGCCTCAGCTTCCACCCATTGCCCCTTTGTCATGTCATTGGGCACCACCCAGCAGAGCCTGGCTCCAGCCTCCTGGNGGGCAACCTGTTCCAATGTTCCACCACCCTCATAGCAAAGAACTCGTTCCTAACATCCAATCTAACTCTTCTCTTCTGTAGTTTGAAGTCATTTGCCCTCATCCTGTCACTGCAGGCCTTTCTAAACAGTCTCTTTCCTTCACCATCCTAATGCTCTATGCCACATTTGTAAGAGTATGACTCTAAAGTATGGGTGGAGGAACTGACCAGGGTTAAAACTAATTCAGCACAAGACTGGTTTTTACAGCCTGTAGCTGCTCTGTACATCCACTCTGCAGCTCCACAATAATGCTGTTGTTAAGAAGTAAAACAAGCAGGTGGGTGAGAACAAGCAGAAGAGCAGCCAACAGCTGTTTTGGTTGACTTCTTAGGCTCCAAATATTTGTGAAACTCCTCCTTTTTCACTGCCTTAGACATCACTGCTGGTGTGGCCTCATCTTAAGGTTTAGAAATAGCACAGCTGAAGTATTAGAGATCTTCTTAACAAGGTACCACATCAATCAGCATTTTATACCTGCAGACTGTAAGGCTATTATATTAATCTTGGTTCCCTGGAAACTTCAACAAGGAGTGTTTCCATATGATGGAGAAAAAAAAAGACATATGCAGCAAGAGTTTTTATCCAGCACATACAAATCACTTTTAAGATCCTATTTTGATTCATTTTTTTTTCTGCAGTGGGTGAGCAAATAAAGTTAGGATTAAACACCCTTGAATAAATTTTGTTATCGACTTTGCTGTCAGTAGTGTAAACACCAACATCTCAAGAAAAGAAATGCAAAATTTCATTGCATTCAGTATAAAATGTTACTTGTATAAATCCCAAATAATCTGTAAAGCAGGAGAAAAAAATGCACTTAATATTTCTTTTGAGGCTTGTCTGTTTTTAAGTTATATAGAAGCTAAATTGTCATTTTGCCAAGAGGGATTCTGAATCACTCTGGGTTTTGTTGGAGGTTCTTATAACTTTCCAATACTTAGCATGGGTACATAAAAACTTTACTTGGCAGCCCTTGCACTATATATTTTTTTTTTTCAAGTGGGTTAAGTAAGATTCATATTGTTATAACACAATTGTATCACTTTCCAGTCTAAAAGGTGGAGCTTATAGAATCATAGAATCACAGAATCATAGAATCATAGAATGGTAAGGTTGGAAGGGACCTCAAGGATCATCTAGTTCCAACCCCCTGCCATAGGCAGGGACACCTCCCACTAGCACAGGTCACTCAAGGCCTCCTCCAACCTGGCCTTGAACACCTCCAGGGAGGGAGCAGCCACAACCTCCCTGGGCAACCTGTTCCAGTGCCTCACCACCCTCACTGTAAGCTTGCAGAACAGAAATGAAATCTAGCTGGAAAGAAACAGCAAGTCACTTAATCTAATAAATATCTTTTTTTCAAGTGCTAGGAAAAAGAAAAAAAGTATCTCCAATACAGTAAATTGTCTGCATAGAGGGTAGTGATCAGTGAATATATCACAGATCTGGAGAATTTGAGACCAGAGTTGTTCTAGTGTCTTGTCTGTGGTTGCAATGTGTGACCCTAGAGTCCATCTGCAGAGTACTTCCCCTTACCTGTAAACTGAGTAATTCATCTCACTGAACCTCAGCTGTGTAAAAGTTAGGTATCTGGGTAACTCACTCATCTGGATTGCATCTAACTCTTGTCAAGACAGATACAAAGACATTATTCAAATGGGATGAGCCTTCTTTGGGAGCTCTCTTGATTCTCAGTAGAGAGAATGTGGCTTGAACCAGATGCATTCATTTAAGCTTGGTAAAGTAGGTGAGCTAAAGATTACCCTAGCAGCTTCCTGATTAATACTCAGTTTCTTCCTGGTTGGTTCCTCCAAGAATTTCAGATGTCATTAAACTAGGAGCAGGAATGTAGACTGAGTACTTTGTCTTTAGGAACCTTTGACATTTTTCTCTCTCTTTTTTTTTTTTTTAGTGTCTCCTTATTGCAAAACAGGGACGATATTTGCCTACTTCTGTAAAGCAGTTTCTTTTTCGTGCCTGCTTTGCAACAGAAGCAATAAATATTAAATAAATGCAAAACTAATGTGAGCTAATTGACATGTGATTTCATTCTTGACTATCAAATTCTGGTTATTCCTGGCATGCATTTTGTTGCTGGAAGGCCACATACTGCATTCTTTAAAATAGGCTGCATTCCTCTCCACTCTAATCGAGATTTTGGCTAAGACTGCAGTGCAGATTGAAGTCCCCAGGTCTGCATTCTTAGAATCAATACAAATATTTGTTTAAAAGAGATGAAAGAAAGAATTTCACATGCACTGAAAGGCAAAAACCTCACTTCTAACTGAAATAAATCAGTGGCTCTAGCAGCTCATCCCTTTGGGACACCTAAAGGCAATAGTTCATCTTATGGACTAATGGGCTGCAAAATTTCAGTGTAATGACAGGATTTTGTTTCTGGCAGATTGACAGAATTCTGTTATTTTGGGGAAGGCTGTAGGGGTAACTACAGCATAAAAGTAAGGTCAACTCCAGTCAGACAATTTTTAGTAACTGGAAGATGATGATGGTTGCCTGGCAACTGCAGCAGATATAAACTAGCATTTCCAGGTGACTTGGGAGACTTCTGGCTTTTTATCTTGGTATATTGAGAAGATTACCTTTGAAAAGGGTCCCACAGTCAGGTGAATTAATCATAGTTAACTTGACCCAGGATAGAGGCAGAGACTGCCTGATCTGAATTCTTCCCAGTATTCCCCCCCCCCTCCATGTTTCCATAAAGTATTACTATGCCATCTAACTCCTGAAATTAAGAGACACAGGCTTGAAACCTTTGCTGCATTTGGATAAACTGTGTCCAGTTCTGGGCCTCCCAGTTCAAGAAGGACATCAAACTGCTTGAGAGAGTCCAACACAGAGCCACAAAGATGATGAAGGAAATGGAAGGAACATCTCTCTCACTAGGAGAGCCTGAGGGAGCTGGGCCTCTTCAGCTTGGAGAGGAGGAGCCTGAGGGGAGACCTCATTCAGCTTTATAAAGATGTAAAGGATGAATGCCAGGGGGGTGGGGGCAGGCTCTGCTGGGTGATGCCCAATGACAGGACAAGGGACAATGGGTGGAAGTTGAGGCATAGGAAGTTTCATGGAAACATGAGGAGAATTTTTTTTCCCCTGTGAGGGTAACAGAACACTGGAACAGGCTGCCCAGGGGAGTTGTGGAGTCTCCTTCTCTGGAGATATTCAAAACCTGCCTGGATGTGTTCCTGTGTGATCTGGTATAGGTGACCCTGCTGTGGCAGGGGGGTTGGACTGGATGAGCTTTTGAAGTCTCTTCCAGCCCCTGACATTCTGTGATTCTGTGACAAACTAACAACATAGGCTCAGGACACATCTCTAGCTTCCCAGCATTAATCCCTTAAGAATTTCCCTCAACCTGCAGAGAACATTCAGCAGGGCCTAGGTGGGACCCACCCTATGCAGAACTCCATCTTTATGCCCTTAAGTTATGCACCAGTGGGAAATTATTACAGAAAGCAAAATTTCTTTTCTCACCAAAGAAATAATTATAAGAATTTTAAAACTGCTCTGCTTCACTGAGTCATTCCCAGCCTCTGGGACGTTTCTCAATGCTTTATGTTCCTTTATTTCATTAAAAAAGTCACTCACTCTTCAGACTGGCAAATCAGGTGCTTCTTTTTTTAACAAAGGTTGACTTAGAAACAAGATTTTTACCACGAGGGTGGTGGAACAGTGGCACAGATTGCCCAGGGAAGTGGTTGGGACTCCATCTTGGAGATGCTTAAGGTGAGGCTAAACAAGGCTCTGGGCAACCTGATCTAATTGAGGATATCCCTGCTGACTGCAGTGGGCTTTGGACTGGATCAGCTTTGGAGGTCCCTTCCAACCCAGACCATTCTGCGATTCTATGGGATGGAGAGGCACAGAACCAGGACTGAACAGCTAAGTTTGCTTCTCTATTTGATTATGCTGATTTATGTGGGCTTAATGTTTGTGAAAAGCTGTCTCAGGCATCTCAACAGCAGAAATGAGAGAGTCCAGCACAGAGCCACAAAGGTGATGAAAGGAATGAAACATCTCTCTTACAAGGAGAGTCTGAGGGAGCTGGGGCTCTTGAGCTTAGAGAGGAGGAGCCTGAGGGGTGACCTCATTGATGTCTATAACAATGTAGAGAGTGAGTGCCAAACCATTCTATGATTCTATGACTTACACTCTTGTTCCGCCCATAGACATAGAATACAGCTGAGCAAGATCCTCCATACTGAGTCATTGCTAGATTTGTGGTACAGCTGGCATTGCTTTCTCTTCTGAGATCATTTCACCCACCTGAAGAGTAACTTCTTCCAACTCTGTTCTTGTTGCTGTCTCAGCTGCTTTAGTGTTTTCAGAATGGCCATAGGATAGTCATAGATAAGGAGTCCATCATTATTGTGAGGTACTCCCATAAATACTTTCATGGTCGTATGAAGGATAAGTTAACTGGGGAGAAATGAACTGCATCTACCTCCAACAGCATACTCTAGGCTGTTATCTAGCTTGATTTATAGTCACTGGAAGATCACTGATATCTTTTACCCACCCTAGATACTTATGATAGAGTGAGTGTCCCTCTGGTTGGTTTAGACTAACCACTTTCAGAAAGCTGTGGCTAGGTGTAATGTATTATATGGTTGATGTAGCAAACCCCAGTGTCCTGGGAGTGTTACATGCACCATAACCCTCTGGTCAAGACAAATTGCTTATTTCCACAGGACATCTGGTGACAATTTCACAGGTGATGCAGAGATAGGTCAGTGGTAAGGATGCTACTGTTTAATATCTGCTTTGTTTCTGTTCTCTTCTGCCTGTTCAGTGTCTCAGCCCTGGCTTTCCTATGTACATATCCATTTCTCTACCCTGTCAGTCTATTCTGGATATCAGCTCTTCTGAAAAATGCTCCTTCTAGGTTCATTTTGTGTATATTTGGAGCTTGAAACTAGGTGATCTTTGAAGTTCTTTCCAATCCAAACCATTCTGTGATTCTGTATCATTGCAGAAGTGACATTTCACTACTCTGTGCTTCTAGCTGATATTCTGTACTTCTAATCTCTTCCTTTTAGATAACTCCCCTATACATTTTCAGAGTTACTCTGTATTTTTAATGGGGCTTTAAACTGTCAGGTGCTTAGCTGCTCACAGCTATGGTATAAACATCTTCAAATCATTTTTAGAGCTTGTTCCATTTATTTCTTGAAGAAAGTAGTAAAAAAAAAATTTTTGGTTGTTTCTTTTGGTTCAGTTTGTTTTTGTGTTTGTTTCATTTCGACAGTCCCTGTCAGTTTGCTTTGTTGCTGTGTTTGATCATTGCTTTGCATCCCCCCTAACATGCTCCACAATCTGGTTGCAACATTACAAGCTTTATAGCAGCATTTTGCATCCCATTTTCTGGAAAGGCTTGATCAGATATTGATTTCTCGTTACAAATGAGAGGCTGCTCACACATCTCCTGCTGCAGGTCCAGCGCAGAGTGTTTAATTGGAAATCAATTGCCATAGAATAGTTTACTTTCAGTATAATTGAGCTCATGGATTTTTTTTGGAGGGAGGGGGTTGTTCTTTATGCAGTCTGATCATTGTGTGTAGAAGCATAATTTCAAAAGCAGTAAACAAACAATTAGTCTCCACACTAGACTGCTACTGGTTGTACATGATTTTCCTTCACAAATGAGCTGCTGTGTCTTTTTTCATTCCTTGCTCTCTTTACTTTTGATCTGACAACCATTTACAGATCACTGGTGAAGAAAGGTAGGTACAGCAGCATATACTTAAAGACCTCTATGCTGTCTCACTTGTCAGTGCATGTACTTCTTTCAGCAGAAGCATTTAGGATTTTCATTCATGCTTCTCTCATTTAGTGCTAGAAATTATCCACGTACATGCATCTTCAAGCTATCACCCTGAACACAGCTTATCTTGAATGTGTTGCACTCCCTCTCTGGAGATATTCAAACCCCTCCTGGATGTGTTCCTGTGAGATCTGCTCCAGGTGATGCTGCTGTGTCAGGAAGTTGGACTGGATGAGCTTTCAAGGTCCCTTCCAGCCCCTGACATTCTGTGATTCTGACATTCTGACATTCTGTAATTGTATATAAGAGGCTAAATGGTAGCACTTTAATGGGAAATTCATGGGAAGACCTCTTGATGTGTCACATATTGTCAGTTTTATTTAATACTTTAGCATGAAGCATTCTCTTAGCTTAGTAATTTCTTTTTCTTACACCAGTCTAGTTAAACAGCAAAAAAAAATTTTTTTTCATTAAACCAGAAGGCTCAATTTTAATTTTTCTCCTCTCATTCTTTTTCATTCCCATTAACTTCCAGCTGTGTTTAGGCCATAGGTTTGTTGGGTATTTTTCTCTTTTTTTAGTGTCAGACATTATCCTATTTACTCAAATATTGTGTCACATAAAAATATGAAGTAGATAATGCTCATCTGGAATTCTGATTATGTCAAAAATTATCTGTATGTGATTTAAACTGCACCATTTGAGGGAAGAAAAAAAAAAGGCAAGGAGTAGAATATAATTAAGCAGAGAAAGGTTTAGGTGCTGGGTTGTACTTTAGTATAGAAGATTTCAGTATAGAAAAGTTCTAAATGGATTGTTTTAAGAAAAAAATCTAGGAAATGTGGGGGAATTCCTCCTTCCCATACTCTGTTGAATGTGGAAATGGTCAAGGCAGGGAAAAAAACCCATCAAGTATGAAGGAAAAATAAATAAATAAATAACTAAATGTGAGCAGCTAAATAAGAAAGGCTATTATGTAAGTACATTTTCTCTGTTAAGTGTGGTAAAATTGAGAGGTCCTGCTGGTGAACTACCCATGAGCTAGCAGTGGCTCTTGTGGAATATCAGGGTTTATTAGAAAGGGAGTGGTGAGTAGGTCCTGACAGATTCTCCTACCTCTCTACTCTGCCCTGGTGAGGTTGTTTTGGGAATATCATGTCCAGTTCTGGGCACTTCAGTTTAAGAAGGACCTCAGGGAACTGCTTGAGAGAGTCCAGTGCAGAGCCACAAAGATGCTGAAGGCAGTAGAACATCTCCCTGCTGAGGACAGGCTGAGGGAGCTGGGGCTCTTGTACTTGGAGCAGAGGAGCCTGAGGGGTGACCTCATTCATGTTTGTAGAGATGTGCAGGGCAGTGTCAGAAGGACAGAGCCAGGCTCTGCTCAGGGATGTCCAATGACAGGGTAATGGGTGCAAGCTGGAGCAGAGGAGGTTCCACGGGAACAGAAGAAACAATTTTTTCACTGTGAAGATGACAGAGCCATGGAACAGGCTGCCCAGAGAGGTTGTGGAGTCTCCTTCTTTGGAGACACAAAATCCACCTGGATATGTTCCTGTGTGACATGCTCTAAGTGATGCTGCTCTGGCAGGAGGTTGGACTGGATGAGCTTCCAACCCCTAACATTGATTCTGTGATTCTGTGAATTCACACCACTCTAAATGACACAGTGAAAACAGTTCTTGAGTCTCATTCATTGCATGACTGACAACATGCAGCTTCTTACACTTGTCTGAGGGCTTGCACCTAGGTTTTCTGTGGTCTGTGTGATTGCTTTTTAGTTGCAGGAGTGTGAAGATCAGATGATTCTCATCAGAATTAGCTGCTCAAGCAAAGTTTCCTTACAGGTGATTATTACCGTGAAGGATCATGGTAAGTAATGCTGCCTACAAAATATTCTCACTGCAATACAGCAGACAGAATCGTTCTCATTAAATTCTCTCTAGATATTAATTAAAGGCAGCTCAAGCACAAACCTCACAGAATTGGCACTTCAGTACCTGTACCCATGATGCAGCTACAGTGATCTTGGAACAACACCCCTTGTTCTTTCTGCTTTAGCCTTCCATTCAGCATCAAGCAGCTACCATTCAAAGTTCTCTTTCATAGGCAATTCCCTGATCTGTCACAGAGTTGATGTTATCTGCCCCTAAGAAGACAGATCTCTGCTAGTAGCTTGACACTAAGAGAATATGACATTTTCTTGAAAACTCTATTGCCAGGCCACTTAATGAAATATTCCTGCAGTGCAGGCCCTATCTCTTCCCCAATTTATTGGTCAGTAGTAACATTTGCTCTAAAATGTATTTAACAAATTTTATTTCTCTGTAAGCCTCTCTGCATGTAGTATAGTGAAATAATTATTGATTTCCCAAATATTTTGAGTTTCCATCATTTTTCTCTCAGTGGTTAAATGGTATTGTGTTGTTTCCAGTTTACAAGGAGAGAGTGAGTGAGCTGAGGCTCTTGAGCTTGGAGAAGGGGACACTAAGGGGTGACCTCATTCATGTTTATAAAGGGTGACTGCTCAGAGGAGGGAGCCAGGTTCTGCTTGGTGATGTCCAATGACAGGACAAGGGGCAATGGTGGAAGCTGAGGCATAAGAAGTTCCATCTACAGATTTAGTTTCCTCCTCCATCGACAAAATAACTCTGCTAAGACAAGATAAATAGGTAAAAAGAAATCCCAAGATGTCAAATGGCAGCTCTGAGTGACCCCTCACAAACACTTATCTTTGTCTTAAGGGACAAATGGAGTGACACACTGAGGGCTTTAACCTGTTTTTCTATGAAAAGGTCTTAACTTCAGAAACAGCACAAGCTATAAATAGGGTGCTTCCTTAAACTAGCTGACCTAACCTTATTTAACATAGTCCTAGATATAAACTCTGTCACTTTGGGTTAACTTCAAACCTCTGGCTACTCCCTCAGATTGTCTCATGACTATCTAAGAGCCTCAAGCCAGAGCCATGGAACTGACAAGCATTGCAAGTGCTGAGTGTCAAAAGATGCCTTTGTACACACACACACAAGATGCTGCAGTTTTAGGCTGAGAAACACATCTCCTGACTCCTAATCCAGACCAAATCTTCAGTGCTAAGGACACAGGTATTTTTCTGCCAAGGTGTTAAAGATTAATGGAAGCTTTTAAGGAGATGTGTTGATTTCCTGAATGCTTTTGGAAGTGTCATCAACACACATCCATAGGTCTTGTCTGTTTTCTAGCTTAGGAAGCACGCTGTGCTTCTCACCCCAGATCACCTTGCAATTCTCACATTCATCCCTATGTGACATAATGCAGCTGAAACCAGCCCTGGAGCTATTATGCAAAGCTAATGCCTTTTTTTGTTTATAGTAGAAATCAGCCATTTTCTCTGCAGCCTGGATGATGCCATTCTGAAGCGTCCTACAAAACGGCTTAGATGCTTTCTCTCTTCATCCTCACAGCCTCATAAAGCCAGTTTCATGGAAATGAAAAAAAAAAAATCCCCTAAATAACACTGCTGATTTATTTTTTTTAAATTTACATTAATTATAATTAATAATTTGACTTAATATGTTTGTATATATTATATATGTCCATACTTGGGAATAACAATATAAGTAATATGCAGACTATTTTGTTTGAGTATTTGTTGATTGTCTGGTGACAAGGTAGGTTTTTCTTTTAGAAACATTAAAGATTGGAGTGGGCTGCCCAGGGGGTGGCTGAGTCACCAACCTTGGATGTGTTTAAAAGTTGCTTGGATGTGGTACTTGAGGTTTAAGGATGAATTTTGATGAACTTGTCCCTGCCTATGGCAGGGGGTTGGAACTAGATGATCCTTGAGGTCCCTTCCAACCTTACCATTCTATGATTCTATGATAGAGTAGGGATAATAGTTGGACTTGATGATCCTGGGTTTTTTTCAAACTGCAGTGTTTCTGTGATTTCTGATTCTGTGATTTTATGATGTCAGAAAGATAGAAAGAAAATCTAACCAGAATGTGCAGTTCTTTGCTCCTACTGGAAATCAAGGAGGTTTATCCCCTTGACTGCAGCAGGAAGGAAGGGAGGCCACTAAGAAAATGCTTTTGAAAATCTCCATCGTGTGTTTCAGAGAAACCTACAAGGGCAGTATAAAGAGCAGCACTCTGCAGATGAGTGAGCAGATGAATTGCATCCCTTAGGATGGAAAAAAAGCTATTCCTAAACCATTAATCTCCAGTGTTCCCTTTCTAAGGGTTGTAGCAGTGATATTACTGAACATCTTTAAGCGGTGTGTGTCTGCTCTGTTGCAGCGAGGCAGAGAGAGACAACTATGACAAAGGGATTTTTTTTTTTAGTTTAATAAGGAGTAAGCTTGCTGAGAATATACTGTGAAGAAGAAAAATGTCTGCTTTTGTGCTGTGTTGCTCCCCTTTCATGCTAAAAGACTTCTTTTGTGGTCATTTTCCCAAGCTAGCCTGAGTTACTGGGCTCCATCTGCTGTATAAAGTGGCATATTACTTTAGGCGTGATCTGTCCTCATGCTAAGCTGGAACACAATCTTTCATTCAAGAGTATGGGGAGAGTGCAGAGAAAATGCCCTTTTTAAACATACAACATTCCAGAATCACAGGCAGAATCTTTTCCTTTCTTGCTGCCAGTATAAAAGAGTTCAATTCAGTCAATGAAAAGCAGTTTGGGTTCTTTGAGTAGAGTTTATTATAGACAAATTGTACAGATCCTCACTCCTCTCTCAGCTAAATATCTAACAGCATTCATTGGGCTAAATGATTTGTTTTAAAATGATTTCATTGTCATCTGACAGTTCTTTTATCATCTTGAACTTCAGTGCTAGCAAATATTCAATTTCCCAGTTAAAATTTGTGAGTTAATCATAGAATTCTAAAATGGCTTAGATTGAAGTGACCTCAGAGATCATCTGCTCCAACCTCCCTGCCATGGGCAGGGAAACCTCTCAACTAGACTTAGCTTCTCAAGGCCTCATCCAACCTGGCCTTATACATTCCCAGGGAGGAGGCATTCACAACCTGGACATGCTATTCCAGAGTCTCACCACCCTCATACTGAAGAACTTCTTTCTAAGATCCAGTCTAAACCTACTCTTCCTCAGCTTAAAACCATTCCCCCTTGTCCTATTGCTAGACACCCTGATGAAAAGTCCCTCTACAGCCTTTCTGTAGGGTCCCTTCAGGCATTGGAAGTCAGCTCTAAGGTCCTCCTAGAGTCTTCTCTTTTCTAGGCTGAACAACCCAAACTCCCTCAACCTGGTGTCATAGCAGAGGTTTCTGACTGACTAAAGCACAGAATCTAGACACTTTTTGGTCACTTAAACTTGCTTTTATTCTCCTAGGTTTGAAGAAGTGATAGATAGCAAAGAACAAAGGATGGTGAGCCCACAGGGATTCATTTCTATCCGCTTTTAGTCACGTAGAGTTTGACCAAAGAGCTGGAGTGGTCTTCCAGGCATGGGATTTGTTGATTCTGAAATATTGTACAGATTTTTATTGTCAGTTTATTCTTTACTTTTATTTATAGTAGCTCTTGGTGTCAGCATTAACCTGTTTAATGGGTGAGGCTTTATTAAGATGAATTAGATGTAAGATATTTCCACCTTCACGTATTTTATGCCTTCGATTTCCTTTGAAAGGAGATTGCCAAAGAGCAAAGGGTAAAGTAAAGCCTGTTCATGCAGGGTTAAGAAAGATCAAAAACTACTATGGGAAACATGATGAATTTATAAACTGCAGGTGGAGGTCTGTGGGATTCATTTGCTTAGATGAATGGTAAAGAAGAAAATGAAGACTAAGAGTTTTACATGGAATGGCCACCAATGATACTTTCTGAGGAAGAAAATAGATCTGCTTTTTTTTTTTTTTCTCAGATGCTTTGTAGTTGTTATTAAAATAAGCAGAATTCTACATTTCTAACATGCTTATGTTTATTTCTAAAGCCATGAGAAATATTGTCACATATCATACCTCAAGGCTTGTAAAATCTGCTTCTGCTCAGAGCCAGGAAATGATGGTAGTTCATGATTTGGGGTGGGAGGATCAGGGAAGAAGGAGATTTTGCTTTTGTTCTGTCCTCAGTAACAAAGAAAGAAAAAGCCAGTGCTAATTTTCAGACGTTTGTGAAGAGTTAGGAGTCATTTACAGGTGAATCAATTATTATAATAGATAGGGAAATGAAATGGAGGAGGGGAAGCACCACATCATGCAGTGGCATTTTGGTCATACGATAAAATGTAGTCAGCTCAGGTCCTGATGGTGCAACAGAAAGAACTGGGAGGCATTAAAAACATAAGGGAAAAGGTAAGGACTGGCATTAAGACTGTACCACCCATGGTTCCTGTTAGATAACCAATCCAGCACCATGAGAACTAAGAGGTAATGCTTTTTCCTCCAAAACAAAAAAGAGAAAAATGATAAATTGTGTCAGCTGCTGTTTGAATAAAAATCACCTCTTTTAATTAAAAAATCATTTTATAACAGGGCATCTTTTACTGAAGAATTTTTAGCCAGCAATTGTATATAAATGGCTGAGTGGATGCTTTTTTATTATGGCTATTACACAGATTAGAGTAGGTGAAGCCTAAAGAGCTTAAAGGAGAGAGAGATACAGGCCAGTCCTTTTGCAGAGGAGAGACACCAGCTTTGCTGTGTCTTTTCTGCATGGGCCATATGGAGGGTTTGCTGGGCCCTCTGTAGGAGGTTTATGTCCCCATCCATCCATCTTTCTGCCCACGTGGAGGAAGCCGTGGCAGCTCCTCAGAGGAAAAGGCATCTGGCCAAGCAGATTCATCCTCTGGGTTATATCCAGCTCGCAGGATCCTGGAGGCCATCCTGGCCTGAGCTGCTCATGGTTGCATTAGTTTGAGCTCTCAGAATACCACAAACCTCCACTGAGCTCAGGAGCTTGCCTTTTACACAAGAATGCTGTCGTCCTGGTACTTGTGTTAAGAAAAACCCCAAACCAAAGCATATTGATTCTTCTGAATTTCTTTAGTTTATCATTTCAGACTGCACAGCTCCTAAAGAAAACCAAGATGAGTACATTTTGGAGGGATTTCCTTCCACAGTTTTTACTAAGCATGTGTCTATTGCTTTTGGTTAATTGAGCAAACAATGCCCTTGCTAACCGTTTCCTTTCACCATAGATGAAGGCAAGGTAATTAGCTAATTGCCAGAAGGGGTTGCTAACTGCTGGTAATGAACCACTATTGAGGAAATTACTACTACTGCAGTACCATTAGATACAGTAGGCATGCATGAAGGGGAGAAATAAGCACTGTTTCTCTTATTTCTGTACTTTTTCCTGCAAGGGAGTTGTAGCATAAATATTGCTGAGAGATATAAGAAACAAACAGATGACACCAAGCTGGGTGGCTGTGCTGATCTGCCAGAGGGTAGGGAGGCTTTGCAGCAGAACCTGGACAGGTTAGACTGGTGGGCCAAAGGTAAATGTATCAAGTTTAATGAGGCCAAGTGCAAGGTCCTCCACCTGGGTCACAACAATCCCTTGGTAAGCTACAGAGTTTGGGATGTGTGGTTAGAAAGCTGTGACTCAGAGAGGGTTCACATAATCACAGGTTAGAGAGTAGAAGGCACCTCGAAACATCATCTAGTCCAGCCCCTGTGCCAGAGCAGGATCACCTGTACCTATGTTGTGTTTGACAGTTGGTTAAATATGAGTCAGCAGTGTGCCCAGCTGGCCAAGAAAGCCAATGCATCCTGGCTTGTCTTAGAAACACTGCAGCCAGCAGGCACAGGGAGGTGATCATCCCTCCGTGCCAAGCACTGGTAGGGCCACACCTCGAGTGTTGTGTTCAGTTCTGGGCCACTCTCTACAAGCAGACACTGAGGTTCTGGATTGTGTTCAGAGAAGGGCAACAAGGCTGGTGAAGGAACTATTTTTTATAGGTGGCAGCTTGCTCATTAGTTTCCTACTTACCTTTAAAGGAAAGGAAGGAGAGACTGGGAAGCAGAAAGTGATGTATAGAAACTCAGAAACGAAACTAACTGCAACCAGATCTCCTATTTCTGATCTATTTCAGGCTACACAGACAACACCTACTTAAGGTATCTAAGTTCAAATACCTTAGTTCTGAGCACCTCATTAAGTATGGAAGAGATTCAGAGCAGGTAGGCAGACCTTGGACTGGCAGTGATTACATCTCTGTACTTCATTGCAAGAACTTCCCTGTAGGACTTTACAAGAAACATAATTGCTTTGCTTGATGAGCTCAGCATAGGCTCAAGCTAGCAAAGAGCACAAGCAAGTACTGAAGTCTCAGTCCCCCAGTAGCTGCCTTGGCACATGCTTTCCACAAGTCCAACCCTTTGCAAACAGCTATCCTCCTCCAGGAGAAGATTAGCTCCTACCTCTCTCCCACATAGCTCCACAGAGGAATTTAGACAGCACTTTAGCTCTCTAAATTTAGACTACCACTTTAGTTCTCTAAATCCAGCTGTGAGACCCTCAGAAAGCCCTGCTTAGCCACTACTTAGCCTGAAAGGTACTGCAATGATCTCAGCACCAAAATACTCCACCAATAAATTCTTCTAGGTGCCCAGAGTTCTGGTGCTGAATAATGATATCCTGAAGATGACAAGCAGCTGAAAATGTGAGCATGTCAGACTCTCCAATTAGGCATTCTGCTGCTTGGTTTGTCTGTTGCAACTAATTTCACAGACATCCTTATATCCCAGCAATCAAATCAAATTGTAGACATCCTGTTTTCAGAGGAAGGGGTGTGGGTGTTAGGTTATCTCTGAATAATTCCCTTCTAGTTCATTTTGTTTCAGGAGGAGGGAGTTCCACTTTGAAATTTCTCTCCCAAATCAGGCACGCAAGGGAAGGTAAAAGCCTGCACCTTTTCAGTGAGTTGTGATATAAAAGAGAAACATAATTTCTGCCTGTTTGCTCAGAGAAATGCCATTAGAAGACAGGATTACTAATATAAACCCCTATTCCTCTATGCTAAATAAAGAAATTCCATTCTAACTACTTGAGCAACATGACCATTCGACAGCCTTTTCTTTTTCTTCATTGGTCTTCCTCACACACTGACTTGAGTGACTTCTTACTATCCTCATGCTCCTGTGGGTCTCCTATTCTTAGGACCCTGATGCATTCCCTGTGCCAGAAATTCCTAAATTTGGACTGACAAGTTCAGTAGAGAACAAGTGCCTACCACTCAGTGTTGCTAAGGCTAATCCCACTTGGAAATCTTAAGTTCTTACAGCTTCATGTCCTGCATGTCTGAACACTGCTGCCTCCTCTCACTGTCTCACTGCGGTATGTCTGGTCTCTGCAACAGATAGGAGGTTTGCTCCTCTGCAATTTGAATTCAGTCTCAAATTCATACTCTTTTGAATGGTACAGAATCAGATGACTTGTTTGAAACCTGTCACAAAGCTGGGTAGGTGCAGAGCTGCTTGCAAGGCCATTGCCCCAGCTGTGAGCTGAAAGCTCTTTCAGTCTTTCACCTGCTTTCAATATCTCATGCACACCTTCAGCAATTAAAACAATATAGTCGTAGGAGCATGAAGAAAATGATTAGAGCATGAAAGGAGTTTGTTAGGAGTGGTCATAAATAGTGAATGTTAAAAAAAAAAACCAAACCAAACCAACCAAACAAACAAACAAAAAGCCTCTACTGGGCTTAATGTGCCATACAAAAATAGATTCAGACTGGAAAATCAGCTTTTGTCAGGATTGTCTGGACAATTGGCATCCAGTTAAAGTGGAGTCCACTATATAACCTCTGTAAAAATATCAAATCAAGGATTAGCCTCATCTGGGATTTCAAGTTGCTAGTGATCTGAAAAGGTTACCTCACTGAAGAACTTTGTAATCAACAGCATCTGAAACCGGAGAAGAATTAAACAAAGACAAATCTATTGATTAACCTTAGAACTGTTACAGGAATTTGCAGATTTTCTATTTTATAATGAATTTCAGAGAAAAATGTCCATAGCTGCTGTTCCACAGCTGCAAGGGCACATCCACAGTTTAGAAAAATATTCATTTCTGCTGCGGGTTCCTGAGCTGTGCACTTAAGGTGGGTGAAGATGAAGCAGATCTGATCAGATATTTGCACAACATTATCCCATTGCAGGAAACAAGGAATGTGTTTTCAAGTGTAATTATTTAGAAGCTCATTATTAGGAGCTAATTTGGTCGAGCAATATTTGGGCAGGGGGGGAAGGAGAACTTTTGGATTTAGTGGTTTGAAGTGTTTAAAGCACGCTGGAATCTTATTTGTTTAAACCCTAATGCAGAATCATAGAATGGTTTGGGTTGGAAGTGACCTCCAAAGGTCATCTACTCCAACCTCCCCAGAGTAAGCAGGGACATACTTCATTAGATCAGGTTGCTCAGAGTCTTGTCTAATCTGACTTTGGGTATCTCCAGGGATGGGGCTTCAGCTACCTCCCTGGGCAACCTGTGCCAGTCTTCCACCAACCTCATGGTAAAAAACTTGTTCCTAACATCCAATCTAAATTTCCTCTTTTCTCATTTCAAGCCATTGCCTCTTTTCCTTTCACTGCAGGCCTCTGTAAACAGTCCCTCTGCAGTCTTCTTGTAGCCCACTTCAGGTACTGGCAGGCTGCTATTAGGTCTCCCCGGAGCCTTCTNCACAGATCTATCTACACAGATACCATCGACACAGATGGTATCTTACCATGTCTTCATAATAAAGAGAATAGCTAAACTGGTTTCATTATACATTCAATGTTTTAGTCAAGCTATATTTTTTGAGAGATGTTATTTTTCTGAATTTATCTGCTTAGTTTCAGACCAGAAATTATACTTGGGTCTGGTTATTTGTTTTTAAACAGGTCTAGCAAGTTTTGATATAAACTGAACTAGTGTTATCATATTGCTTTGCAGTTCTCACTGAGACAGAATAAGCAAAGCGTATTTCAAGATTAAATAAGTAATAGAAAGAACTTATGAGAAATATTTTAATGGCTTTGGTGCACAATTTGACAGTTTCATTTTCATCTAGAGTTTGACTGATCATTTTCTTTTAAGAAGGCAAGATGACTCCGTTATTTCTGTACAGCATCATGGGTGAGGTTTGCAGCTCACCTCCAGATTGCCAGGGTACGTTGCTGAGTTTAGTGCCACATTGTAAGTGAGGTAATCAGGCTTGTTTAGAGGTCCAGCTAATTAGGCTGGATGCAGAACTATAGTACAACAGCTGTACAGTTTTCATTTCTTGACTGATAGCTCTGTAGCAGCCTGTGATGGTTTGGGAG
>WBNM01038457.1:0-34742 GCA_013399055.1 Ramphastos sulfuratus
TTCCTTCCTTCTTTCTTTTCCTTCCTGTCATCTAACTTACATTTTTCATATGCCATAGCATATGAGATGATGAATAAATCTTTTCTCTTCTGCAAATGCAACCAGAAACCATTGAAAACAGATTTTTAACAAGCATTGCGGTAAGCTATTTGCAAGATAAACTCAGGCATGGTTAAACCATCTAGATTTTTTTTTTTTCATTGATCTCATGGTGAACTTTTAGAGGGACAAATAAAGAAAAGATCAAATCTGTACTTTCTTGTGAAGACAGTGCAAGAGCTATATATGTGTACTTTGGATGGAAAAACGTGCAGGGAATAGTTGGTCTGAACTAAGAACTGTGATGAAACACTATTGCAAGAAAGATCGCATACAGTTTTTTAAAGACATGATAGTTCTCATATAGAATCTAGAGATGAAGCCTTCATTTCTCTACTAAAACAGGAAAAAAAAGATCATAGAAGCCATTGATTGAAACATGCAACACTAGTAAGAAGGTAAAATATATGGGCACAGTGACTGAAAACAAACATAAGGGACTGTAAGCAAACTAGTGCAGAGATCAGGGCAAAGAGGCAAGGTTGCAATATGGTGTTATTTTATTCATTCTAGTAGTAAAGCCATCAAAAAAGAGAAGAACTAAGGAAAAAAATCATCAACTTGGAAAATACACAGAATTATGAACAAAGATGGTCTCACCTTTTTGGAAAGGGAAATAAAAAGTTGTGCATGGTCTTTGTAACAAGTCAGAACTCAGAACACATTTCTCATTCTAACCAAAAGCAGCATGCAGGACTGTGCAGATTGTCAGGCTGCTCAGGGTCATTAATAAATGTTGTACTATTAATCAGTCTTTCTGATGTGGAATAATTGCTGCAACAGCTCTCCTCATCTTTCCTAACTTCCAGTCTTACTGCTGGAACTTATTAAAGCTTGTTCTCTGAGCTTCAGTAAGCCTTCTAAGATACATCCTCTAAGAAGCTGTAGTAAACAGCTGCAGTATATCCTTTACAAAGCTATATTTAGTGTAAAATATACCTTAGTGAATTACCACATGTACATGGCAAAAGATACTACAGAGTCTGAGCATGCACTTCATTTATCCACATTTTTGCTTGCAGTTCAAAACATAGGGAATTAGGTTTAAAGACATTTCAGAAACTATGTTTTCATGTAGACTTTTTTTTTTTTTGTGTCTTGAACTTATAGTAGAATTATCCTTCAATTATTACCCCCATTAATACGAATAAGAGTGGGTGACAAGTTACACTACAGTGAAAGCAGGATCAGTTTTAGTTCCACTAAAATCCCTACTGGCAATTTATCTGATTGTCATGAGGGAATCCTGCCACTGAATGCCTGAATGTTTGGAGTCTCTGGAACCGAAGGGAAGCCTGAGTGCTGCCCTTTAACCTTCTGGCCTCTTGGCTTACTCTTAGATTCCCTCACAAGAGCTGAACCTTGCCGTCCAACTTCCTATCCCAGCAGTAAGTCCAAACTCCCATTGTCACCTAAACTCCTAGAATCTCCCTGAAAATTGAGCTCTCTGGTTTACAATTTAACCCTTCGAAAGCCGAATCAGGGATGCGATTAAACATCCTGGTAAGAACAGTTTTGCTCTTGTTCGTTTCTTAAGATAAAATTGTTTATAAATATCTGGGGGAAAGAACAAATATCCTAAATGCTATGCACTCTCGATATCTCTCCCTGTTTGTGAAATTCTTGAATGTTCATCTGCCTTCAGGATAACAGGGAAAGAATATGCTTTCCTTCAGCAGGATGCCTCATCAGCTGCAAGCTTCTCATTTCAGATCCTACAATTTGCAGGCAAACTCTGCTACCAGAATGGCTCTGCACTGCTTAGAGCAATTGTAGCATATAGTTGTAAGTCTTGTATGAGCAGTGCCTAGAAATAAAAGGTAAAAGCTAAAAGTAGGAAAGCCTAGGTTAGAATTGAAATCAAGGTGGATTTTGCAATCTAATGTGAATAGCTATGATATTTACACTCCAGAAATTATGCATCAAAAGATTCACACATTGATTGAGGTTTTTTCCAAGGAGAATATGGACTAAACACAACATTCCCCCAAAGCAGCAAATAATTCTAACTAGACAAATAAGATTAAACATTTTGTAGCATACTAACAACTCTGGAAAGGCTGTGAAGCAACTAGGACAAACCTGTTGTAAAGACTTCAAGGAAAGCACTGTGTTAGCTTGAGTTAAGATGGAACAGAAAGGAAGTTTTGTGCAGAAAGTGCAATAAAAAAGTGGTAAATTCTCACTGGCAAATCCAGAAGAAAACAGGACCAAAGGACAAAGATGAGGCTTATAGAAACCAATGAATTATTTTAGTCCAGGAGAAATCATATGTATAGCCACTCTTATTTCTTCCACAGGATAAACTATAGGATCTCATCCTAGTTACCTTCCCTATTGGTCTGAGAACCTCAGATTGAATATTGTAGAAAGAACACAAATCTTTGAGGGGTTGGAACCTGTTTTGCAAAAGACCTACGTAACAACTGTTCCACAAGCTTCAGGTATAACTTCCCTCTGACATTCTTTCTGTCCTTATGTTGGCATTTGAGAGTTAATTAGAGGAGAAAATTTAAAAAGAGGAAACATTCCATATGGTGGAATAAAGCTAATAAAAATGCAAGTCCGCTGACCCTGATCCTCAGCTGGTACAAAGAAATGGAGCTATGCCTTCAAACACTCCTGAATCTGACAGCATTCACATTCAATAATTTCTGTACTTTTAAAAAACTCACCCACCCAACCAATCAAAACACTACTGGTGAGCATTTGACTATTTTAAGATGAGTTCTTAGTCTTTGTTGCTCTGTCTAACATGCGATTTAGTGACCAATGCAATGGCCAGGAAATGTACACCAGCGACTTGGCGCTGAAAGCCACTGAGACACTTCAGTGATTCTAACACTGACACACAATGAGGCAGATTTCACTGTAATCCAGACATTTATTGACAAGCCTTGCAAGCTTAGTCTCTCTCTACTGACTTTTAGTAAGTTGTCACATGTACTGTGGTTTTAGACTGGCTTAGATTTTGTATGATGGCTTTAATCACAGTAAGCAAGCCAGTTTATTGCAAGTGACAGCATTAAGAAAGGCATACCCTTTCACAACTGCTTGAAATGGGAATGACAAGAAATAGCCAGTGTCTTAGTGAGACAATGAAATGTCTACTCGCCCTAAAGTTTGCTTATAGGATAAAATTAAAAGTGAGAAAAGTAAAAAACCTTTGATGGCATTGAGTTTTCTGAACTGTTGAGCTCTCATAGACAATTCAGATATGCTGAGATATGAGTAGCTTCCATAGAGAAGTGATACACTCTTCTTTTTACAAGGTCCTACAACTGCAGTTTCTTCTTTTTCAAACCATAGAAACAAACAAACAAACAACAATCAAGCCTCTGGGAAGCTTATTCTTCTAAAAGTGGATTAAAATCACTAGAACAGTGAAACAAATTGTAGTTGAATTATTGTTTACTAATGATTTTGTTATATTGCACCTTGCATTTAATTTCTGTCCTCTAACAACAGAACACTGGTGAGTTCTCTCTCTTTTTTTTCCCTACTTTTTATTTAGCTTGCTCCTTCAGGATTTTTAGCAATAGATGGAGCCCTTAAAGTTAATTCTAACCCACAGAGGAGCAATATGTACATCTCCTCCGCATTATTAATTGACAAAGTAAAAACAGATATTTAACATTTAGTCATCAATTTGTACCTATGATACATCCAGAATGTGCCTAAGTGGTGCAATGTCCTGGAAAGGAAAGGGAAAGCCAGGCAAAGGGAGGGAGGCATAGAAAGGCCAAGCAAAGCAAGGATATTGCTTCACAGTTTCAAAGCCTGAATGTCCACTTTTTCATGTTAAGAATGTGTCATTACTTATTATTGGTATTATAATGACCTTCCAGGCCATCAGTTAAGGATTGAAACATATAAATAAGGTTAGGTTCAGGGCAGTTGGTCAACAAAAAAAGGATGTCCTTTCCTAGAAAAGTTGGGAAGCCATATAATTAAAGGGTTATTTAAGCATTCTCTGTAGATTTTCTTTACTTTTGAAACATCTTGCAAAGCAGCTATATTAGACGAGAGGTTGTGATCTGATTCTTAAGTACTAGCTTATAATATTCATGTTACTGCAGAGGTTTAATGGACACTGGAGAAATCCACTTCATACATAAGCAATCAACTTTCTCACTCTTCTATTAGTACAATTTGTTTTTACCACTATGTCCTAAGAACTAAAAGTGAACTAAGCTAATAAAACTCATTACAGGCAGAATTTTGGTAACTACAGTCATTAGCATATCAGAAGTTTGTTCTGTGTTTTAGCACACTGATGCTAGGCTGAAGTGTAGCAAAGAGCACCTGTCAAAACAAAAGAGCTTCACGCCTCACAAGTTTAAGCCCCAGGTAAGAAACTCGGCCTTGTGGATAGGCTGAAAAGAAGATGCTGCAACCTGAAACGAGAAAGACTTGTAAGAGAGAAAATGAGATCCCTCTGGGTGCCAGTAGGCTTCTGTTTGCCACGATTAAATCCTCTTTGTTTCATTACATACATCAGTGCAAAAACAAACAGCCAGATCAAGATAAGGAGCTTGCGACACATCTTTCTCTCTGTTTCCCTCCACACCACAATTGGCACTTTTTTTCCCTTGGACAAGCTTAAAAGAACTGGCTTTGCTCAAATAAAATTGATGAGACCTCTGAGCAGGTGTACAAGAAAGCTTTTGGCTTTAAAAAAAAATGTGAAGCACTTATGTAAATGACCCGATCAAATGATAAGCTTGCTGGCTTCCTTGGCTCTCTAATTAATTTTGTCACTTGAAGTGGACACATAGAATTGCATGATGCCCAGACTAAGTCTTAAAGTCTTAACACCGATGAAAATTCAATGAAGTTCTGCTTTCTGTGGTCAAAAGAAACCATTGTGGTAGTACATAAGCCTCAACAGAATTAGAAGACTATTGTAATTCAACAATTTGGACCAAATATTTATTTCATCAGTTGTTTAAAGTGCTACTGGTAATACAACATAAAGTTTCTGTGTCTAAACAAAACAAAGACACTGGCAGCATAGTGGCTACATAAAGCTAGCAGGAACTGGGGTCAGATAGACATAAATTTTAACTACCTTTTGAATCAGTGACTTCATTCAGAGACATTTATTATCATCTACTGTATTGTAAAGTAATTACAAATGTCTGTGCAACTTCTTCACAAAGACTGGTTTCTTCCTGTAGAAGCAGTAAAGTCCAGTAAGGGAGTGACCAGATCAAGTAATGGCACAGCCTGCACTGAAATAATAAAGAACTCTTTGCATTTTGTTGTTATTGAAGTGGCAGGAGTTTGCTGTTGAGTGGCAACATGCTTCTTGTAGTGCTGAAATGCAAAGGTGAATGATAAAAATGTGTGCTTCTTTAGCAGAGGTTGATTGAGAAGGAGTAGAGACTGAACAAGCAATTTGTGCTCAGGGCGGTTGTGTTTCATAAAGCCAAAGGAGGTTACAAAGCTTCCTCCTCTCTGCCCTGTTTACATTCTACTTACCTTTAGTTAGTAAAAATACATGCAGGACAAACATCACTGGTGAATTAGTATAGAACTAATTGCAGTAACAGTTTGTGTTATTGAAGTTAAACTGATACTCAGCTTAGGTATCCTCGATGAGGTGAGATAAAGGTTCACTCGAGTGCGGATACACAATACAGTTGTAAAAAAGAAAAGCTGAGCTAGTCTGGTAATTACACTTTTTTGTTGATGACTTCCTCTCAATGAAAGAATAGTATTCCACAAATGAAGTATGCCTTACTGTGTTTATTTACACACAGACACACCCACACCCACACCTGGGTGTAAACATTTCTTGCTTTTTGACTTAGGAACCTTTGCTGTAAACACTGCTAGCTCACTCTGCCCTCACCTGTAGTGGATATTGTTACTACTTGCTAAAAACCTTGAGAAGCAGAGATAAATTTGATTTAGGTAATACTGTGTAGTCCTTAGCCAGTAGTTGTGCAAATCTCCAACAACAACAGAAGAACATTATCTTGCAGAATTAAAAAAAAAAACCACACTGAAAAAACAAAATGAACCAAACCAACCAACCAACCAACAACCCCCCCAAAAAACCCAACCAAAACCCCCAAAACCCAGAATAAGAATGGAAAGGGAAGATCAAGATAAAAAAATTAATTGAAAATTATTAAGAAAAAAATACTCAGCAGACTAAGCTGTGCAAATGTTTATTACCTTAAATGTTTACATCTGGTTTTATACAGATCTTAAAAAAAATTAACTAAGCTTTTCTCACACCCCAAACACGTTGTATCAATCTTAGATTTCTTAAAACCACCTATAAATATGTTTGTTTTTTTAAAAAAGAAAAATAACACAGAGGGCAAGATTGTACTATCTTTATCTTCTCAGTGCTACTTCTGAAAAGAGAATTTCACTCTCAGTAAAGCCTGCAGTACTGTTGGACTCATTCAGATATGACACTCTCTTTTCTTTGTTATGTTTTACAAGCTACCAAGGGACTGGGGATTCAGCAGTTTGTGGCATCAAACATTTGCAATTTCAGTTCCCAAGAAACTCTGGACTTACCTAGTCTTAGACAGTTCTAAATTTACCCCTGCAGTGACTTGAGTAGCAGAAAATCACCTACAAGCAGGTCATGCAACAGTAGCACTGCTGTGTTGAGATATAAAGAGAAGGAAATGAAACATAATTGCATATTTTATTTTTCATTATTACGGTGGTGTTTTATTGTGTTCTTTTTTTTCATTTTGGGGGAAAGAATGGTTGAGAAGTTTTTAATTGCCAGTACTAATCTTGCACTCATCTTTGCTTCTGCTGTTGCAATAATCACTCGCACTCAGAATACGCACTCAGTTGCATTGTTTGCCATACCATTTATGGTGGGCATAAAGCATTTGTAATGTTTTCTGCTAGGGACACTGGTTTTAATGCAGTAGTTTTAACTCCAGCAAAGGCCTGTTACCTTATTTTGGCCCCACCAGATGACCCGGCGGTCTGGTGTATCCATTTCTTTTGCATGATCCTGAATGGCCAAGGAAGCTATGTGGTTCATTTTACAATCCCTGTATGTTTTGCTGTACCTACTGAAGGGATAATCCATTTATAGAAGTGAGCACTTTTTATTTTCCCCATTATGTTTCCTCCTGAAAGGAGGTTGTAGTGAGGTGAGTGTTGGTCTCTTCACCCTAGTAACAACTGATAGGATGAGATGGAATGACCTGCAGTTGCACCAGGGGAGCTTTAGATTGGATATTGGAAGAAATTTCTCTACTGAAAGTGTTATCAAACATTGGAATAGGCTCCTCAGGGAGGTGGAGGTGTTTAAAAGACTCATAGATGTGGTGCTAAGAGACATGGTTTATCACCAGACTTGGTATAGCTAGGTAATAGTTGGACTCACAGGATCACACAGGATCACAGGATGTTAGGGGTTTGGAATGGACCTCTAGAAATCATTGAGTCCAACTCCCCTGCCAGAGCAGCACTGTAATCTAATGTAGGTCACACAGGAACGCATCCAGACAGGTCTTGAAAGTCTCCAGAGAGGGAGACTCAATGATGTGTTAAAGGTCTCTTCCAAACAGAACAATTCTATGATTCTATGGTTCTATGATTGATATTAGCTTGTCCTAGAGAAAAGGAAAACACAGCATGAGAAAGAAAAATACCGAGACATGGTCTAAAAAAGCAGGAGAATGTCAATCATTTTAAAGCAGGAAGAGAAACACACCTCAATCTTTATATTTCTAACAAGAAAAAGTTTTGTTTGGGAATTTTTTTAATTATTTCTTTTTTTGAGAAGAAAGATGCAGAAAAGGGCACTGTATTAGCTAAATATTGTACCTTGCAACATCAGTCATTTGCTACTCAATAATACTGAAAGGGTCTAATTTATAAGTTTTTCTATTTCCCTGTTATGCTGGTTTGTAAGTTCTGACATTGCTACTGGTATGTTAATGAGAAGCTAGTGTTCCATTAAGAGTAAACCATATGCTCTACCGCATACTGTGAAAGAGAAAGCATATAATGTGACTGTTGCCTTAGTAACACATTAATTCATTTTGTCAGTGTTGGCACAGATCATTTCATTTATAAGAAAACAAGTATAATAGTTTACCACATCTATAATATTTACAGTGTTTCTGTTACAAAACAGTGACAAAATGAGTTTAAAAAATAGAATTGGGATGGTATTATTAAAATATGGAATTCGTGGTTAAAAAAAAAAAAACCACAAAAAAAACCCCCATTTCCCCTACAAATTAAAAATAAGATTGGTGTAAAATTTCTTTTCACATTATGACACCAAACCGTTTGCTTCTTTGCATATTTGTGTTCCACTAATAATTATGCGGAAAAATGTAGTCCACGAAAAACTCACAAGGATATTAGCAGTTTTTAATGAATACTAAACAAAATATTTCATACAACAGTTTTGTTAAGTTACAACCATTGCAACCTAGTCGTATGTTAGAGTGTTACTCATAACAAAGCTAAACATTGATCTCTTTTTATCTGTTCTTCCAGATGTTGCTTAGTATTTTATCAGTGCTAAAAGATTGGAATTAAAATATTCTGTTCTTTTATGTTGTTACACCTTGTTAATTGAAGAAGTAGGTACATATCTGGATAAATATGCATATAAAATGCACTGTATGCCTTAGAAAGGATTCTTATACAAATTAAAATGTTGCAAAGACTTTAGAAGGAAATAAAGTAGAGGAGGAAACATAATTCCTCTCATGGTAGTCTGCACCTGTAGAATGGGCTCAGCTCCACTTGTTCTTAGGATCTCCACTTGTAGAATGTTCTACATTCTACGCCTGTAAATGTAGATTTCTACAGCCGTAGTGCACACCAATCACTTCATACTAAAATAAACATTACATTTTAGATACCATTATCATGATTTTTTTTTCTAGTGCAACTATTCTCTTGCACACATCTCAAACAAGTCCTTGATTAGCTGTCAGCAGTGTTTACAGCTCTTTAGTTATTCGAACTAATGCACATATCCTGTAAAGGTTCACTACAATTTGGTTTCTTATCACAGTATGGATAGTGGGGCAATTCATTCCCAAAAATAAAAAAGAAATCTTTCTGTGCTGATACCACACTAACAAATCTGTAATGCTGTGGGTTTTTTTAAAGAATAGTTACCTAATTACAATTATGAAACCTTCTAATGTAAGTCAGGAATCATTTCCATTAAATCTTATTAAGACTTGTGAACAACTTCTGTAAAGGAAATTTAGAAGATAAAAATACATTAAGATAATGCATAATAAGTTTCCTCTGGAAGAAATCACAGAAAATAAGACTAAAGAATTTTATCTAATTTTTGTAGCCTACTTAAAAAATATATATATATTTATTGAAGAATTAAAATAAATTCGTAAAGTCTGAAAAAAAAACAGTCCTCTTTTAACTGCAGGCACTATCCATTAAAATGTGTTTGGCACCTATAAAACCAAATTCCATTTCTAGACTAAGATCTTAATTTCTTTTAGCTTAATATTGTGCTGTTCTAAAAGTAATGAATACAATTGCTCCTATTGCATGATTCTCAAATAATGTAGGCTTGTAATAGCTAATAAAGCAGCTATAAATAGGAATTGCTAACAAGGTAGCTAAAATCTCTTGTTAGGTGCAATATCACAAGCCCAGTTCTGCACTGATGATGATAGTTTTTAAAATGTACAGATTTCTTCTAACATCCAACATTCAGGTAACTCCAATTCCAACACATTTTGGCTAAGGAAATCAAAGTTTATATTTTCTTAGCTTCTATAATTAGGTTCCACACTGGAAGCTGGATGTCATACTGACATAAGATCATATGGCAACATAAAACACATGATATTTTAAAGACCACATTTAATAATTAAAAAAAAACCCCAAAACAAAAAAACAAAAGACAAGACAAAAAAAAGCTTGTGAACCTGAGGGGTATGCAACTTTTATGGGAGATATGTAGCTGCACGTGATCCAGAGACTGTGAGGCTCCTCAAATTTTCTTTCCCATCATAATCAATCATATCACATCACCAGTATAACTGACAGATGCCTGATCTTTCCCTGTACAAACAGAAAAGATGAAATAATTAAAGAGGGAGGAGTGGTGACTTACAGAATACATAAATTCTTTACTTGTGTATAGCACAATCTCAATTCCTTCTTCATTTCTTTAGGGCCCTTAACCTTTAAAAAGCTTTCAGCCTGACACTTTTGTACTGCTTTCTGTCAGCCAAAGTTACATACATAAATAGATAAATAAACAAGCAAGCAAACAAACAAATATATATATATATTCATCCTTTCTTGAATTTATCCTGTTTTTATTTTGACCTAAAAAGTATTTTTCATTATTAATTATAATGCTGCAACTTTTCTTTAGATGCCTGTTTCTGTTTCACAACTGTTTCAGAGGAGTCAGATGAGACAGTACAATTTGAAATAAATAATGTAGTACTAAACAACTGATACAAACTTTTTGTGTAGAAGTCATTATGTTCAGGTAGAGACAGATGATAAATCACAGGAACTAAAGTTTTCTAGTTACAGTATATCACTATTAATAAGCTTTCAATATTGGCTACTGATTTATAGAAAATCATAGTTACAGCACTTTTCATCACAGTTATTATTGAGATTCACTCTGTACAAGCCAAAACTGCTAAACTGAAAGATTTTCTTAATGTTTTCTGAAGATTAAGAGTATTTTTCAGAAATGACTACTGAAGCTTATATCAACACATTGTTGAGCAAACCTCTTTTCCAGAAATGTGCTTTTTTTTTTGGAGCATGCAAACAAAGATTACTGTTGCTGTATCAAATCAAACTCTCATCTGGTCCCAGACCTGGGGTGAACTTTGTCCTAATATATTCAAGAGCATTTCTCCTGGACAGGCCACGTTTCTTACTGGTTCCTTAAAGGGCAGTTAAAGACAGTTTCAGTGCCCTACTGTTCTAAAGGCAGCACCTGGCTGAGTGAGTAGATAGAGCACTACCTTCCACTGAGCCGTTGATGCTAAAGTTATTCAATACATCTCCAGTACAAAAAAAAAAAAAAAAAAAAAAAAAAAAAAAAAAAAAAGAGGACACTTCTGCAAAGCTATGTCAAAATAATTTAAATTTTGCATTTTTCTCTTAGTCAGTAGCAAGCAGAATCTTGACGAGGTGTGGAAAACAGTGCAAATTTAGACTGATTCCAAAAGCTTTGTGCACAAGTATGTGTTTAAGTGGATGCACAAAGGTAGTGGTCTTCTCTCCACAGTGGTAGGTTGCATTCACTGCTGAGAAATACACCCACTTGCTTACCACTACATATTCTCTGCAAAGCTTTTTTTAAACATTCTGGATCTGACGCACTTTATGTGTGTGTAAAAAACACTGCTCCGTTGTTCCTGGTGGGACAAGGTGAACTAAGAAGAATCAAGGTTTGTATCAGATTCTCTGAGCAAGCTTGCTAAACCTCCTTCTTCTCTAGAAATTGACTTAAGTGCTGATAGAATCAAAGTGATGGCTGAAATTCAGGCAAATTACTTAAAATTCTTGAAAATGGAGGTACCAGCTATTATACTGCTCAAATGCTGTTGTTGGATGCCTGTCAAGCTACATCCACAGTAGCAAAACTTAGGTGACTTGCTCCAGTTTTGACCTTACTATATATAATATGCCACTTCACTTATGAAGCACAGTATGAAATGCTAGTTTGCTGTCTTGACGCTGGTCCTGAGTGTTTGGGACAGACAAGAGCATCAGCTATAGAAGCTGCTGTCCCTTAAAGGCAACTCACTTATTTTCAATCTGCTTCCAACTCTGGTTTTGTCCAGATCTTATTTAAAAGATGAATACGGCTTACAAAAAAAATATGAGCCCAAAAAAACCACCAGCAACAAAGCAATTGATAAAGGAACAGAATTTGTTAAAAAGGGATAAAGAATCTTAAGTGCAATGTATAATGTTAGGGTTTTTAAAAGTTATTGTCCTCTAGTCAGTGGCAAAATGTTTAGCCTGTGACAAGTCTTGCAATATGTCCATGATGGAGTGTAAACACAGTACAGCTAGTTGTATCTGGCACATGAGCATTCTAACTTGCTTCTGACAGCCAGCTAACCAGAACCTTATTCAGATTTAGGGGGTGGTGATGATGAGTCTTTGGCAGTTGTAGAAATAGTAGTCTAACAACTTGTAATACATATAATTACTCTCCATATTCCCTGGTCAGCATATCTTCTGATATGTAAATTGGATGGAGCAAGCAGATGTATAACCTAGGAAGCATTCCAGATTCATCTTGATAAAAGTATGGTATTCGTACTGGGCAGGGTTCCTTTGTCTGCAACAATGCCACCACCATCACCAAGAATACATGTAATGTGAAAATAAAGCTATTGATCATTTCTGGGGTCCACAGTCTACATGGAACATTTTCACTCCACCTGCCACATCCAAAATGCAGTATTATTTGTCAGCTTTAGCATCCCGCTAAGGTAGATGTACGTTAAAAAGAGAAAAAGAGGATAGAAACTGCAAATATAAATAAACTTCAAGAACTTGAGGATTTAGCTAGAAAGTGAGAAACTAGGGAAAATTAAGAAGACACCAGTGGTAAAAAATTATAGCTACAGAACCTACTTGAATTTTCAGATTTAGAGATCTCTAACTACCTGCCTGCCTGCTTGCCTGTTAACAATTGTCTCTCTCATGAACACAGAATCTACTCCAACATCCCAAGATCCTGTCACCAAACAATAGAGAAACTACCACAGGGGGAAAAAAAAAGTCTAATAAAATAAAAGGATCAGTCTGAGGATCAGTCCTGTTACAAGACACCTAAACCACTGATTAATTTTTTTCCCTTTCCAATAAATACTAAGGCCTGTGGAGCCCTTCTGGTATTCTAAACTAGTGGAAGCTAGCAGGCACCAACTATTTTGCCACTTTGTGATAGGTTTTGTTTGTTCAGGAGTTTTGCTGGGGTTTTTTGAGTGGTGGTGTTGAAACCAATGGCCTTCTTCTGTGCTCTCTCCTGACAGTGCTTACATTTGGTGAAGTAAACCACTTGTCTGGACATATTTCATTTTAGGAACACTTTGAGCATATCGAATCTGGTAGTAATTTAAGCATGCTCATGATTTGGCATATTGTCACACAGTACTAATCAAACTTTTTTTTTTTTTTTCCTTAGGTTGTTGACACAGCTAGGATGTATTTATTAAGACAGGACTTTGACTATATAGCAATGCATTTGAGCTAACGCAGCAAATCAAATCAATACTCAATGTGACTGTTGCTGTTATTCCCTAGGTGTATTATCAGAGCATTATAAATGATGAGCATAGCTTTGCTAACTCTAAAAGCAATACTTTTATGCTTTTGGTCATATTCCCACCCCTCCAAAAAAAAAAAAAAACAAAACTGCAAATTGTGGGCTTTTTTGTTTGTTGTTGGGGGGTGTTGTTTGGTTTAGTTGTAGCTTTTTTTTTGTTTATACATTTATTTTATCACAGTAGCTTGTTGTTGTAATGAATTTAAGACTAATAAATTTGAAACAGAAATTTTCCATCAAACCAACTGTCACAAAATCATTCCCTGCACTCATTGCTGGAATGCTTCTGGGTGCACTTCAGGCTGTCTTGCTTTAGTCTCAGTAAATTTAACGTCTTTTATACTGTTTTAAATTACACATCTTACTCTCCCAGGAAAAAAAAAATTCAATTAGGATAGAATTGCCTGATTTTTCTTAGTTTGTATTAGGATATGCAGTGTTTCTAACATGATGATTAAATATATCTGTGTATTTATTAGCCTGATACGTTCTACTGGATGTCCCAGTGACTTGCGGGAACTGAGACAGGAAATTCCATTTTATATTAGTAGGACATCAGGTTCATTTCAGTGGGTGATGACATCTTTTGCTACTGCTGTTTCCAAGTTCTCATATTCTTAGTTTTCTTAATTTCTGACTATTCTGAGTCATTGCTTTTACTCTTTTTAAAATGGAGAAGCTTGCCTTGACCTTCTCTCAGAAATATTTCTAGAAGACTTGAGCTAGATGTCAAGTAGAGGAACCATTGCAAGGGAAATTTCCAATTGTCTGAGAAAATCAAATGGCATGCAGTGCATATTTATAAGCTGGAGAGTTTTCTATTCATCCTACAGGCTTTTCAAAGGAAAATTTCAGTTCTTTATTTATAACAGATTGATAAAATCCAGACCATGAAGTCTGAACACTGCTGTATGAGCGAGCTGTAAGCTTAACAATTCACTGTGTGCAGGTGATGAAATGGTAGCAAATTCAGTAGTTTTGTCACAACCTAAAGAACAATGATTTATGGTATATATTATTGAGGGTTTTTTTTATTAGAGAAAGAATAGGCTCTAATCTGTCAAATAATTTTGCAGCCGACCTAAAATTTTAAGGAAATCTGTTTAATTTCTATTTACTAGTCTATCCTTTACATAAGGCTTTTTATAGCACAAAAATATTTCTGTGCTTATTTTAAGGACAGTTTTTCTGATTTCTGAATACCGAGGTACTGCTTTATCTTTGATCTCTTGGTCTTACCTCTGTTTTCAAAGTTGTTCTTTAAATGAATTAAAGATGTCTGTCATATATGTCTCATAACAGAAATTTAAGACCATGGGAACTGAGACTTCAATCAGATTAGTATTGCCATTGTTTTCCTTAAAACCTCAGGATTGAGAAACAAACCAGAGCTTAAAGAAAGACTACTAAACACAGGAGTCTGATCTCTGAATTTGCTGTTTGCTCATTTTCTGTTATGACTTCAGCATTAGCTGGCTGAACTAGGTATGGAAAAAAGGTACAGTCAAAGGAGGAATTGCTTGCATTTTTGGAGATAGTCACCAGAGGGCATTTATGGACTAACTCAAAATATATTTCTGCCTTCACTGTAGGAATGCTGAGAACTATTCTGAATTTTGCTATAATGCTATGAAAACCAAACCACTACTTTAAAAATAAAAGGGAAAGGTTTGATTCAAAATGAGATCTTATTTACAAAGAGGGAAGAAAGAGAGATAGCCAATATAATTTTTGACTTCTCTAGCATAAATTAGATTATGTCAGAGCATAAATTTTCACACAACTTTGGAAAGTAATGAGAAAAGAGGGGGGAAAAAAAAGGAGTAAACATTTTCTTTCTTTCCACATTTTACAAATATATAATCTATAGTTGGAGGAAGAAGCTAATTCTCTTTTAGGATGTTGCAACTGAATAAGTTACAATTTTTTAAAGATGGTTTAATCTTTTGTGCTGGTAGACATGCTAATTGATATTATTAAACATCTGCCTTTCAATGAACTTAATAATAAATATTCTAATAAAATAATTGAGCTTTTGAAATAATGGTTAGGAATCAAGTAGTAAAAGCTGATGGGATATTTCAAACAGGTAGGTAGGACCCCAATATAAATTTGCTTACATAATTATAAAATCAAAATTAACCATTTTTTATTACTGAGTTTTGTGACTATCTGAAATTCTACATTTCATGTATGGTTTTATTTCAGAATGAAATGACATCTTTGTAAGTGTTTCCTTTTCCAAGAAGAATGTCTTTTAGACCCAAAACAGAGATCCTGCCAGCATGGAGTGCATAAAATACAACTGAAATGCTGCAATGCATTAGACAGGAAGCCTCACAACGTAAATGCAGCTTTGACAGTGATAACCAAATACTGTGGTAGCTTGGTTATAAACTAGACAATTATATATTTTAGTTTTAGTAGAGGAATTAAATGGAAATGAAACACAAGCTGGAAAATATGAACAAAATTAAGAGAAAAAACCATAAAGGTCAGTTAAATTACAAATGTTCTTGCACTCATCTATGTCCAAAGTTAGTAGGACTCAGTGAATGTAATTTTAGAAACCACCAGTTTTAAATTTCATATTGGTATTCTATCTTTAGCATCCAATTTTTATTCCATAGATATCACAGGCATTGATAAATAACAAATTTAAAGTTGAAATCTTGTTGAAAAGGTTACACTAGATTCAGTAACAAACAAATCATGCTTTCTTTTGCGTAATACAGGTATATTGCAAGCTCTTTCTTTTCCACTACTTTCTTCTTTGGAAAAGATTGTGTTTTGTTTATTGCAATGCAGAGTTTTCCTATGTATTTGCATGCAAAGGCTTTCAGATTGTATTTCAGTGGAGTGCAAAATGTTTCCATACCTTCCATTTGTTTCACGTTTCTGTGGTGCAATCATATGACGGTAGTCCAGTGCCTGGACCTGCTGTTTTCAGTCTCCTCTTTCATTCCTTGTGATTGAATACAGATATTCTTTCAAATGCTTTACACTGACTAGAATTATTTTAACCTATATAGTGTTAATCAGATGTGTCCAACTGAAAAGAACCCATAGAACTACTAAAATCACATGCATAATTTTTTCTCCTAATTACAGCTGCAGCCTTCATTTGTATGTCTCTGAGATGTTTAGAGACATTTAATGTCTTCAGTTCAGGACAATTCTCCCATTAAAACATTGCATGAAATATGTTTTAGAATAAGGGTTAACCACAGAAAATGACTTGCTTTGCTATTTAACCCTAAAAGGTCACAGTATCACAGTATCACAGTATAGCAAGGTTGGAAGAGACCTCAAAGATCATCAAGTCCAACCCACTACCACAGCCCTCAAGACTAGACCATGGCACCAAGTGCCACGTCCAAGGTCAGGTGTGTTCAGCTGTTGTTTCAGTAACAAGAGGAAAGGTGAGTGGCTACCTGGAGGTTTCCTTCAAGATATCTATAGAGCAGATCATCTAGTGTTGTATTTAAACCAGAATCCTGAATTACACAATGAAATGATACCTACTTTATTTCATAAAGTAACTCAATTCACTGATTGTTAAAATGACATTAGTGGTAGCAGAAAAGAGACACAAGTTCTGTGTCCTCTTGATAACCACACACCTCATTGACAGAGATTTGGAATGTCATTTGTATTTTTATAAAGATTTATATGCCTATGCATCTAAGTATTGCCTTTCTCTCTATATATATATGCAGACAATCATCAACTGATTCTTTATTCTTCACTGTGTAAATCCAAGAGGCCAAAGACTCACAGACTTAATAAATAGCCATTAAAATATTTTTATTTGGAATTTTTAAAACATTTGTGATTCTTTATAAATAACCTAAAACTGATAAAGTTATCATAGTCCTAGAATGCTTGTGCCACGAGGATGTAATCATACTTATAAAGGACTTTGAATACATACAGTCTTGAGGTATGTCACTTTGTGAAGAAAATTCTGGTGCCATCAATGTTAGAAGAGAATGTGGTGAAAAATTTGGTTCTCTATGATATAAAACCCTCTTTATTAATTTCTTTTTCTACTTCAATATTTTCCCTATGTGTTTGTTTATATCCACCATTTCTGCTCTGCTGTCTTCCTCTCTTATCCCTCACAACTGTTAGTGATAAGAAACTGTGGAAAGAATTAAACAGCACCAGTGGGATTGTCCAAAAAGGGGCAGGCTCCAGAGTTTAGGAAGAAAAGGCCAAGTTTGGCTCGAAAGAGCAATGTGAATAGGATCAGGAAGACAGAATTTAGCACTCTGGAACAGTGAAAGAAGTGAAAGCAGAATGATAAGGAAGATGATGGAAAAAAAGAGAATGCAGAGGAAGAAAAACAAAACGCCAAGGCCTTCTAAGACTTGAGAAACCAATTAAGGTTAGGAGGACTCAAGAACAGTGCAGACTTTCTTCAAGCCACTGTGTTTCTACAAAGCAATCATCACACTAATTTTCATGTAGATATGTAGTAGATTATATACAAAATCTGAGGTTATCTTGACTGGTGATTAACTGGAGAGACATGATAACAGGAAAATGAGTAAAAGAAATACAGAATTGCTAAAAGAGAAAAAAAGAATGAGCAGGACTGAAAGCAAATGGTTAAACTAAGAGATTACCAGCTCTCCCTGGGGCTGATGTAGGATCTGATGATACTTGTCTTTTTTCATTAATAATAGTGGCAAAAAAATTAAATAAGTTTGGTATTGGAATTTGCCAGTGACACAAACCAGAGACCCATAATCAAGATGTTCCACAGAAAGACATCAATATACTAAGAAGTGAAATTAGAGAAATGTGATGAAACCTATACAAAAATCTGAGGAGGAGAACTTGCTGCATTGAATTGATGAATGTTCTGTGCAAAAGGATAGAGAAAAACCTAAATTCAATCTATTTTACTAACTTTGGGTTAATCAAGGTATTTCCAGAAAAGCCATGCACCTGCTAATGCCATTGCACAAGAAACTGGTAGGATTATTTTACTGCTGTGTTAGGTTGTAGTTGTCCATAGTCACTGGATATAGACTCCTACCAAAAGCAGTGAAGAGAACTACTGGGATGACTGGGGTGGAATTTACAGGAAGGGGTTAATAAAGCTTGTCTTGATTGGTGTAAACAGATAAAGTTCAGACAGATATCCCAAACAATGCAAGAGCATGTGTGAACAAAAATGATCAAGGGGTTGGAGCACCTCTGCTACAAAGACAGAGAGAGATGGGGGTTTTCAGCCTGGAGAAGAGAAGGCTCTGGGGACATCTAACAGCAGCCTTCCAGTACCTGAAGGGGACCTACAAGAAGGATGGAGAGAGACTGTTTAAAAAGGCCTGTGGTCATAGGACAAGGGGCAATGGCTTCAAGTGAGAGAAGAGCAGATTTAGATTGGATGTTAGGAACAGGCTCTTTACTATGAAGGTGGTGGAACACTGGAATGTTGCCCAGGGAGGTAGTTGTGGCTCTATCCATGGAGATATTCAAATTGAGGCTGGACAGGGCTTTGGGCAATCTCATCTAGTTGAGGATGTCCCTTCTAACTGCAGGTGGGATTGGACTAGATGACCTTTGGGGGTCCCTTCCTGCCTGGACTGTTCTATGTTTCTATGATTCTATGAACATCAAGAACAACCTGCCTTCCTTGGGGCAAGCTACTGGTTTTGAAGGCTTGATAAATGTACACATATATAATGCTTATCTGTATGGTAACAAATGCATTGGACTTGATGATCTGGAAGATCTTTTCCAGGGACCACAGCAGTAATAGAACATAAACTTTGTCACTAATGGAAATAGTGCCTGTAGAGGCCTGCAGGTTAAGATCTTGTGTTGGTTTTGTGCTTATTAGGTGTGCAACTGCAAGGAATTACACAGCATGACTAAGACACTTTCAAAGACACAAAACAACCCTTTCTCTTGTCTTAGAGGAAACTTAAAACTCTAAGTTGTGGGGTTTGTTTCTAGTAAGGCATGCTCTAATTCCCATTATCATGCCATTCCATCCTCACCGTTAGAGATTGAGAGTGGAATAACAGGAATTCCACTGTAAGAAGTGCTCAATTCAGTTTTTTATTCATATTGATTGAAATAAATATTAAATTGTTTTAAATAATAGTGAAAAATTATGAACAGAAAGAATTTTTGACTGCTATAATTTATGACTTCATAGCTGTCAGATGGGCTGACAAAGATCGGTGATGCTATGGATAATAGATCTGCTCCCATCTGTGGGGAGAGAAACACTTTGAATGGCAGTTTTGGAACCTCTCTGCTAGACAAAGGTAGTGACAGAATGTTAGAAATATCTGAGGTTGAAATAGGAAGATGAGCAAGTGGAAGCCTTGAGAGAAATTACTGTCCTCTTGTTTTGTTTTGTATTGTTTCATTTTGTTTTGTTTTGCTTTGCTTTTCTGAAGCATAAAAACCGTCTATGAAAAAAGAAATATTAAAAATTGAACTTAAAGAATTTGGAGTGAGCTGAGGTGTTTTACAAGTATTTTCATCCATCATGTCAAATTAAGACTAATATATTATGAATTAAACTCACAAAATTACTGGAAAATTAGACTACAGCTTGTGTGAATAGGAGGTCTGAAACCTGGCATTGTGCACCCTGGTTTTTGCGCTGGATTCTCTCATAAGAAGATGCAGTGATGGTGGAGAAGATGTAGCAGCCATTTTGGCATCATGGCTACTTAAAATAATCCTCTTCAGTAGATAGTCACTTGTGGACAATTTCTTAAACATGCACCCTAGGGTTGCTGAAACTTTTCTACAGACACTGAAAGTGTCATTCAGCTCACCTAGTATCTGCTCTGTAACCAGTTGTCCAGGTGAGCCTTGTGTTGTCACCTGTATTTCTTTTCATAGTAATGGAGAAGAAGAAACATTATTAACTCTAGTTATCTGCTCTGTTTCTCTGATAGAGATTGACACTCCATCAGAGAAGTTAGTCAGTGAAAGAAAGCTTTGCATTTCAAACCATAACAGAATCACAGAATCCTAGAATATTCTGGGTTGGAAGGGATCTCCAAAGGTCATCTAGTCCAACCCCTTCTGTNCATCTTTGAATTAACACAGCACCTTGTGTTTCGGAGAGTACAAACTGAGCGAGGAGTGGGCCTACAAACTAACTTTTCTTTCATCTCTTCTACATGGGAAATAATCAGCAAAGAAACAAGATAGGTAGCTGTGGACTGCAACAACACAACACAAAACATCAGAGCTTCTTTGGAAGTGCCCAGACTTGTGATACACAAAGCACATGCCATCACTTGCCTGAGCAGTGGTTTCTTGACAGATAAAGAACAGCTAAAATGATTTAGCTGATGAGAACGACTCTAATGTGCAAAAACTTACTAGCTCCACTGTCCATACAGTTCATTAGGTTTTTTAATATTCACAAGTGAAAATATAAGTATGAAAGGACATATGTCTCAAGTTTCTGTAAATAACTGCAGCATGAATAATGACATTTGACTACTTTGAAAATGTCATTGTCTTCTTCTAAATCAGTTGCAGATTAGAAAATAGATTTTTTTTTTCTTGCTGTTGTTGAAAACAAATAATGTCTTCCTCATGAATATTTTGCCCGGCTCTACTGTTTCAGAAGCAGTGTTGGATGCTTGAAACATTTGTGTTATAAAATAACATTGCTTCAATTTTCAAGCCTGCAATGATAATAATTAATACTTTCTATCAGTACTTGATATTCATAGCAAGTACCAGTAACATTAGTGACATTGTTGAAAGTTCCTAATCTGAATGCTGCTGAGATAGACAAGATGCATGATTTTGGATCAGAACGCAGTATCATTTAAACCTGGATTTACTTGCCACCATTTTTCTTGGCTTCTCCATCAAATGGTGCTTTGTAGAGATTATTTTTGGGACCTGAAATGTTAACTATTCATTGGAATTCGCTGCACAAACTTAGAAACATGACAAATGGTATTTTAAGCATAAGCATTTAAAACATATCTGTTCTGTGTTTAAATGTCAGAACAAAGCAGATTACAGGAAAAACACCTACAAATGCAAAAATGTAATAAGCCTACAAAATATGGGTTAAAAATTTCCATATTTGATCTGGGTAGCAAATTATAGAGAGAGCAAAAACCCCCTACGCGTAACTATAGCTGCCAATTCTGGATCTTCCAAAAAGAAAGGGCAGGATACCAAGTACATGATTCTGCCTTGTGCCAAGCAACCATCTATGAAAATGTCACCTTTATGCAAGTGAAACACAAAATGAGTAGAATTTGCCCTTAAATGTGAGGGGGAAAATGTTCTGAAAATAAACAAAATGTTTTTTATTCGCTAATTAAAACATGAATCAATAAATATTTTCAAAGTTAAATAATACTGTTCCTCTCAAGCTGAGCACCAATCTGCTGGGCCCCAGCCAGGAGAGAATCTTTTCTAGCATAGTTGCAAACAACTGATGAGTGGGGTGGAAAACAGAAACATGAATACAACTTTCACAGTAATTCAAACAAAGAGGCATGACTTTTAATGTATCAGTTAAAGGTTCTTTACCCTTTCCACCTCTCTGTTTAGTGGTCAGTACAGTCAGTACATTGCTGGTGAGATAATGACCTACAATGAGCAGTCAGATTATTGGAATTAAGATGTCAGTTTCAAAATAAACACCAGTTGGTTCAACAAAGCCTGCAGCTAGGATTATGTCAGGGCTAGGAAGACATTTAAAATCCAATTGAAGCGGTTACTGCTTATGAACAGAGCTAGAGCATCCTATTTTGTGGTAGATTTATTGAAATGCTGATGCTGATTACCTGAAACTGATAGCTAAAGCTATGCTAGCAAAATGCCCTAGACACAGTCCTTGCTTTGGATGCAGAATCTGATTAGACTCTGATTTCTTGTCCTCTTGGACTTGATATGTTTGGTTTTCCCACAAACGTTTTTTTGCAAGGGGGTCTATGATTAGAGAAACAGATCCCCAGTTGCCACCACCTCCTCTTGTTGCTGTGTATGTTGGTTACAGGAGAAGAGAAGGCTTCCAGGAGACCTTAGAGTAGCCTTCCAGTATCTGAAGGGGGCCTACAGGAAGGCTGGGGAGGGACTATTTATAAGATCTTGCAATGACAGGACAAGGGACAACGGGTTTAAACTGGCAGAGGGGAGATTTAGACTGGATGTTAGGAGGAAGTTCTTTCCAGTGAGGGTGGTGAGACACTGGCACAGGTTGCCCAGGGAGGTTGTGGCTGCTCCCTCCCTGGAAGTGTTCAAGGCCAGGTTGGACAAGGCCTTGAGTGAGCTGTACTAGTGGGAGGTGTCCCTGTCTATGGCAGGGGGTTGGAACTAGATGATCCTTGAGGTCCCTTCCAACCTTACCATTCTATGATTCTATGATTCTATGATAACATTCCCAGCAGAGATGGCATAGCAGGGACAATAAGGGTCACTTGAATTATAGAAATAAATAGATTTCATGGTTCTCACTGACTACTCAGGAGTTAAAATATGGCCTATTTTGTTAATTACACAAGGATTCTGCTTAATCTGAGAGTACCAAACATTCTCTGAGAAAAAGTTTACAGTGAACCATGCTTAGACAAGCATGCAAGTTTCTGTTCTCTCTGTTGCACCCATTCTGAGCATAACAAGCAAATTAAAATCCCACAGGCCTCATACCCCCAACTAAATTTTAAAAAGAAAGATAAAGATACCTGAATTGTGGAATCCTTTCAGGAACACTACATTCCACAGTAAACTCCATTTGATTCTAAAAATGTCATGTACATTTTATGTTATCCTTGAAACTGCACTGTAACATTAAAAAGGCAAAGATTAAAGGGTTTTATTATCTTTTTTTTCTTTTTTTCTCTCCAGTGATACATCTGTTAAGGTCCTAACCACGTTCATGCATGTCACCTGTGAAACAGAGTGATCTAATGTCCCTAGGAAATACCTCGGTCTTATGGCCAAATACTTGAGTAAGCAGTTTTAATTCAGATGTTGATTTTGTGATTTGCAGGCCCTGCTTTTTAATACATAGGCCTTTGTGGTAGGTCTGAAGTGTTAGGTCTTTTATACCTGTACACACTTGACTCCCTTCTGCCTCTATACCTCAAAATTGTATGCCAGCTATTCTGGGCAAATTTATCATGTTATATTTTATGTCCATTAGGACTCAGACAAAACAACCTCATGGAATGGGCATGATACCTTCTATTTCCATATAAAATGTTGAACAGAGCAGTATGGCTGCATTATATCTCCAACAGTGTTCAGAATCACTACTGACAGTATTTTGAGTATGTGGATTTTATAACAGCACTGAGGTTTCAGAACTACCTGCAGCAGTTGACATTTTCAAGTTATTTGATCAGTGGCAAAGTTAACAGGGGAGCTGTTTCAGACTTATTAGGGAAGCTGTTTCAGACTTATTGCTAGGCATGAGATGAAGGTTTCAATCCTGCTACGCAATACTGAAGACATTACTGGCAAGTATAGGAATAAGAATATTCTAACCAGAAACTGATTCTGGCCAAGGATTTACCCAACCTTTGGCTACACCTGATGTCTGCCTTCAAGAAGAATATTCTAGACTCTTACCTTGCACCCCAGCCTTTTACTCAACCACTCTGTCTTGGTTGTCAAAATTTTGCTTGCCTCCTTTGTGGGTAGTGTGGGAGTATAGGTATGTTTATTACAGATAGATAGATAGATAGATAGATAGATAGATAGATAGATTTAAGTACTTGGATTCTGGGGTTTGTGGGACTTGAATGATGAGTGATGAAAATCATTGTGCAGTATGGGAAGTCAGGCGGTATGGAAGATAAAACCAGTGAGTGTTGCAGTGAGAGCAGTGTCATTGGTGGTGAACCAATGGCATAGCCCAGGCTGGGGGCCCCTGAGCCAACTCATGATTTTGAACATGTTTCTGGAGGTAGTAGTACCTCTTCTCTGGTGTGGCTAAGTGCAAACATATAGGAGCACTCTGGAAGGTATAATGGATGGGAGACCATGTGTCCTGCCAAAATATTAAAGTCTTGTTCATTATTCCACTCTATTGTAATCTGAATGCAATTAAGAAATGCTGAGATCTAAATAGTCTGTTGGTTAGAGAACTAAAAGATGATGCTTGCTTTCACACTGCAATCATTTACATTTCCTTTGTGGTGAATTGTGACAGGATGCAAAAGAAGTTGTATTATGTAAGCGTAATATAAAGATCAGTAGAATTTATAGCAAATAAGTTTGCTAAAGCCTGCATTAATGAAAACTTCAAAGAGCTGCTGGAGCTGCTGCATGGCAGTAGGGGTAGGGTGAAGATGATAATTGTAGGAATATAGATATATTATTAGAAAAAGCACTACTCTGCTTCCAGCTGCATCACTTCAAACATACTTAATGGTACTCTTTACCATCTTTTGTGTGTAAGCATAGGGCACAGGCACACAGATAAGCAAGCCTGCTGCTCACTCTCCCTTTTTCTTTGCTGTTACATACATTACATGCATGCGTGAACAGGGACTAGAACACAAAATATTACATCACTTCCTATGTAATGCACAAGAACATTTTACAATTCCCATACGGGTCTTCCTTACTTAGTGTGAATACTTTACCTTTCAACCCTTTATTTTCCTTTACACATTACTTCATTTCACTCCTTTAGAGTGGAGATAAGCAGAGAATGAAGTGTGATCTGATGGATAAGATTAAAACTGGAAGTAGGAGGCCAGACTAATTTCTATGCTTTATAGAACATTCACATGCAACTTTGAACAAGTGGAATCGGAGAGACAATCCTTTCCAGACTGTTGGACGAGGCCTTGAGTAACCTGTACTAGTGGGAAGTGTCCCTGCCTATGGCAGGGGGCTGGAACTAGATCACAGAATCATAGAATGGTAAGGTTGGAAGAGACCTCAAGGATCATCTAGTTCCANAAGCCATCTCTTCTCCAGGCTGAAGAGCCCCAACTCCCTTCCAACCTTACCATTCTATGATTCTGTGATAAACATGGTATGAATATGAATAAAAAGGAACATTTTAAAATGTAACTTTACTGTAGTGGGTCATATATGAACTTCATATAGAGACTGTGTCATGAATGCTCTTCATACAGAGACAGAGCTATAGAATAATACCCTGGGGAGGTTGTAAAAAGAGATTATACATATGAAATTGTGCTCTTCTAATATAGTTCAAGCACTGTCAATTCACCCCCTTTATGCATGTATCATGATGCTGGTTCTTTACTTAAGCCTATCTATTTTTGTGCAATCTCTGCCACTTTTAATGAATGATTAGTTATTCGATATTTGACTAGTTATTCAAAGTGTGATCTCTCTTCTTTTGGTATTCACCACAGTATTACAGATTTCTTCCTCAGTATTTTGGTATGCTTACGACAGCATCTGAATGCTATAAAAAGTTAATTAATTTATATTCACAAAGTTCTGTGAAGATAGATGGTGTTATTATCCCTGCTCTGAGAGTAGGAACCTGAGGCATGAAGTAATTATTGGTTTAACTGAAAAAGATGCAACTTTCACGTCTAGCAGAAGACTTCTAGAACTATGGAGTTTCTGGTGTCAGAAGTCAGCACAGCTCTTTATGTGGACCAACCCTGGTCCATGTTCGAAATCATAATTTCATGGCAGAAGAGCAAGAGATGCTGGATGCATTTTCAGCACTAAATCTAGAGCATAATGATCAGACTGCTCTGCTTTTGTGTCTCAGTGCAATCTTTTCCTTGCTTTTTCCTGATTACCCTCCAAAACCTCACTTCTCCCTTCAGTCCTACTTTTGCAATTATCCAGTATCTTCATACTGATCCTTTCCCACTCTGTAAACACATACCTCAAAGCTTTTGCTCCTTTCCTCCAATTCTTGGCTATATTTCCACATATTTTGTGCAAATGCTTACTTAGGTCAGGCCATATCCACTTTTGTTCACAGGAGGACAATGCTCAGAAATCTGGAAGGATGGATTCTGTCCCCAGTTCTNTAGTGGGTTGGACTTGATGATCTTTGAGGCATCTTCCAACCTTGCTATACTGTGATACTGTGATACTGTGATACAGTTGCCTCAGCTGTAGCAGCAAAGATTGCTTGTAAAGGTAACGTTACTTATTGGAGATGGATCACACAGTGACAAGAACTCTGACTGCACACAAATTCAGGTTTTATTCATAATCTTGTAACTGTTTAATCTCAAGCAAATTTTAATGTGTACATCAAAGTTCATTATCTGTGAATTCGACAGGTCCATGAGCTGCTCTCCACTAGGGCATCTGAACAAATTAACTAGTTTGAGCACAAACTGGACAGGGTATTTTCTTTCTTATTTTCTTTCACTGATTTAAGAAACAGCAGCTCTATTTTACATTTTTAATAAATTGTATACACACACACACACACACATATATATATATATAAAATAACCTTGAATCAAAACATTGAAATGTTACATTTCACTAGAAATGTGGGTATGGTTCAAGTGGGGCTGTTAAGTTTTAGTAAAGTTAGAACATGCTGAAACAAGTAACTCTTGCAATAGAAAGAATTGAAAAACTTTAGTTCTGGGGGTATTACCATTTTAAGCCTTTACGTGGAAGCACCTAAGAATAAAATCCTTAGGCAGTTTCCATTCTTTTTGCTTTATGATTGAGTAGAATTTCTCATTTCAGAAACTAATGTTGAACCTTCAGGTTAATAATTCCAACATTGTTATTGAGGCATGGTTTGTTTATAACATTTGAAACTTCCCTGTCTTACATCACATGTTGTGACTGCTTACATCCCATCTTCCACCCCAACATTTTCCAATATAAGTATTTTTTCATTTGTAATTATAAGCATGTTTAATTAGCATTTCCTGTACATTATCTTCCTTTGCTATCAATTTTTAAACAATGTTTTATTTCTAAGGTTTTTTTTTCTTCTTCATTGCTATTTCTTCAATGATGGTTAGGTGTTTTATATAAACTGTGCATCAACAAAGTCAAACACATTCCTGTTATTAACTGTTAACTGGGTAGATTAATTGTAGATTTAAACCATTTAGGAATAAAGAAATATTTAAGAAACTTAACTGACTCATGTGCACAGAGAAGTGTTCATGCTACATTTTCCTTAGACAAGTCAGTGGGCTGCTGGCCATCTAGATATCACCTACCTAAGAAAAAAGAAGTAAAATAATACTAAACTAATAGCTTCTTTATGGTTGTTTTACTATTTAGTTATGCTCAACTATGTAACAATTTTAAAAGAAAGCTACCCATTAACTCTTAATTTTAAATGACTTTTGAAATTCATCCCTTTACCTCTCTTGATATGCTTCTGACAACCTCCTAATCCCTTCAAACTGTTGGTTAAGAGTACCACTAAATCAGCCTGTCATCAATTTTGTCTCTCACCACAGTTACTCAAAGAGTTGCATCAGCTAGATCATTTAAAGAAACCACAACTTTTTAAAAGAACATCTGCTGCTGTAATTTATAATGTATAACATAATCTCACATACAAATTTGACAGAGTTTGGTAATGTCTTCCAATAATAGGTTGTGAGATTCTGTCCTGGGATGCTGCAAACCGTGTGTCAATAAATTATTAAGAGATGCAACCACCAATCTAATAAGAAAAAGAAAAATAATCAATCTCTACTTAGAATACTGACAAATATGATGGCATGCAGACTTTTTTTTTTTTTTTAACTGCAAGTTTCAATTTTAAGTATGTACTGGTTTCTCAGGACATAATTTCCTGAGATTAGTGAATATGAATGAAAGTGCTAAGTGCTGACAATTTGAATTCTCACTTCCTTTAACACTCAAGTGCTAAATATTGCCCAAACTTTTGCTAAAATGTTAAGTATCTATCTTTTTTTCACTAGTAAATTACCATTGATTTGAAGATCTGACAGCTACAGCCATAGTATAGTAGGAAGAACAGTTAGCGTATGGGAGAGGTAAATTCCAGATCATGATGAGAAAAAAAAACCATCCAATTTTCATGAGGAAAGAAACTGCTCTATTTCTGAGAGAAAGAGCAAGAGTGTAAGCCAATGTGGGTTAAGCCTGGGCAGAAGCATCAGAAGAATGGACGTTTGTGGGTAGTGAGTAGTAGCATATACTGATACAGTGCATTCTTCCATATTTTTGGAAAAGGAAAAAAAAATCTCAAAAACTAAAGTACCTCCAGGGACAACTTCTCACTTAAAAGTCTGTCATTAAGTTATTTCCTTTTGTGACTAAAATTTGTTGTATGGTTTCACACCTGTGTGCTCAGCGTACAGGTATTTTTAGAACTGGAATCTGGGGATGGGAAGCCTATAGGAGATCTGAAGAGATAAAGTGGATTGGATAACTGCTCAAGTTGCCTTTAGAGAAGTGCTATTAGTACCATCTGACAATGAAAATATTGGTTACTATCATGGAATTGCACTGGAACATGCATACATTTTTGCTAGCTTCCTGTGAGCAGTCTGGTATGGAAAGTCGCTGTTGATGCACATCAACAATAATGAGGAGGAGGAAAGGGGCGGGTGGAAAGCAGGTTCACATCCTTTAATGTAAAAGTTATCCACTCAGCAACAAAGGTGGTGAAGTTCCCAGTTTGAAAGTACTTTACAATCAGAGGCCTCATCAAGAGAGTCATTTTCAAAAAAGCACCACACTCCCTCATTGCAAATGAATAAAAAGCTGAGAAAACAAGCAGAGAATAAAGCTACTCTCAGCCTGGGGTTGGCTCCGTAGTGTGGCCTAAATCAATCCCCATCCTTTTTTTATGCAGAGTGCACTTACATGCTGATGTGATGGCACAGTTTTGTACAAGAGGTCCCAGGTTTGGTAACTTAAAAGTGGCTTATACAGTTCTTAAAATACTTTAAAGCAGAAGGCATGTTGACTGTAATAAATATGACTGTATTTATCAAACGGCGTTTCTCCCCATTAGAAACAGAATATTATTTCTAGTTTTATGTGGTATTGATTTTAAAGAGACTGAATACTCTCACAGAATCTCTGCCTCATTACTCATTTTTACCTTTACAGCATAAAACTAATGCGAAAATAAATTTCCTCTTACCAATGGGATCTATGCAGCAAATTGTACAATCTTCATGTTCCAGGACTCCGTATTCTTAGCACACCCTGTCAATAAAATCCAGTACTATGATTACATTCAATTAAAATCATAAAAAAATATTTTGTGTGAAACTAGAAAGTTTTGGTTCCCTTCATTCGCCTCCTCTCGCTTGAGTCTTTTAGGCCTTCCAGCGCTGCGCTTCACCAAAACACTTTTTTTTAAATGACAGTTTTATGTCTCTCATATTTAAATGTCTCCAAAATTATGCTTGAAGAAAAACACAAAATATTGCAAAGGCTGTAGCAAAATGAAAAAAAGTGTCATCACAACTACATGAGTATATTTTAATTTGCATTTCTGCAACTCATTTTAAACAAAACTTCTCTTTTCAAAATACAAAATAGATGGCAAGTGCCCTAACTAGCCATAAAGCAGGTCATACGCTGGTGGATATGCTGAATTATGACTTTGCATCTCCTGTTTCTTCATATAATGCTGACAGGTGAGAATACAAGAGTAAGAAGGAGTTCTACCAGATGTGATGCAAAACTGAGTTTATCATATTACATCGATATCCTGAAACACTCCTTCTAAACAGGATGTGGAAAACAGACTCATCGATTAAGAAATAGGAACTCTAATAAAATCTTTTAAAATATCCATCTTTTAAATGTGACAGTAGAGTACCATAACATGACACTCTTTCATCATGGTTTTGATGATGTATAAATCAGATAATGACAAACAGCAACTGCACTGCATGTGTTCCTCATGATGTTCATAAACCTTAGCTTAAGGATGCAGATATTCAAGAATTGGCAGAGACTGTGTAAACCAGCAGAGATTAATGTAGCATGAAAAAGAACGAATTTTGTTTACTGCTTATATACTCCTACCACTAGAACTAAAAGATTTATATTTTTGTTTTTTGCATGTGTGTGTGCCTGTTTTCTGTTTGCATCCGACAGAAGAGTTACCCATACCTACATCAGAAAGCATTGTCTTGGTTTGAGCTGGAACAGCTCTGGATTGAGGACAATGAATTTACCCCAAAGGAGTAAACAAACACACTGGCACAAAGATGGAGGTTACAAAGAAGTGCTATGTACAGAAGTGGACAAAATACAAAAGGTACCCGAGTAGAAGCATGTATGCACATTCACCAACAACCCTAGACCAGCCCCACCCCACCCTGGTCTAAGCCCCAAACTAGGCTACAGCTAGGCCTCAACAAGGCTCAGCCAGCCAAGCCTCTCCCTGCCATAGACACTAGGTTCATTAGGACCAGTATTAGGACACACTGCCCTCCAAGATAGATCCAGAGCAGGCCAAAGCTATGCAGCAAGAAATAGCTCTCCAGCCAGCCCTTACTCCCACACAAACCAAAGCAATAGAAGCAACCACTTGCTGTGAGTAGGGAGGTGAGAGAAAGCTGACTGGACGGTCTGCTTCTTATGTAGGCAGATACAGGAAAAGGGAATAGGATAACAAATTACATTATCCTGTGCCTCCCCCTAAAGACTTTCTAGTCTCTGGAGGATTTGTATCTCTGTGGTAGGACCATTAGTCCTAAACCTACAATAAGCATGTTGGTACTCTAAGTGTGGATTCTGTTGCACCAGATTGGTGGCTACTAGTTACTAGATTAGGTACTAGCATCATTATTATATGCAGCATTACCAAGAAAAATAAATAAAAGACAAACACAAAAAAACTCTATTACCATCAAATCTACCATTTATTGACCATTTATCTACCTGCTATTGGCAGAGACCAACACATCAACCCTTAACACAATTTTCAAAATCCTTCATTTTTAAGGATTTTGCATTCACAGAAGTCATTGTAAGGATTGCAAATTTCAATCTTGATTTGTACCTCTATCAATGTAACTTTCTGCTCTATTGAAACATTATAGAATCATAGAATGGTAAGGTTGGAAGGGACCTCAAGAATCATCTAGTTCCAATCCCCTGCCATAGGCAGGAACACCTCCCACTAGTACAGGTCACTCAAGGCCTCATCCAACCTGGCCTTGAACACCTCCAGGGAGGGAGCAGCCACAACCTCCCTGGGCAACCTGTTCCAGTGCCTCACCATCCTCACTGGAAAGAACTTCCTGCTGACATCCAGTCTAAATCTCCCCTCTGCCAGTTTAAACCCATTGCCCCTTGTCCTGTCATTGCAAGACCTCGTAAGTAGTCCCTCCCCGACTTTCCTGTAGGCCCCCTTCAGATACTGGAAGGCTACTCTAAGGTGTCCTCGAAGCCTTCTCTTCTCTAGGCTGAAGAGTCCCAACTCTCTCAGCCTGTCCTCATAGTAGAGGTGCTCCGACCCTCTGATCATCTTTGTGGCCTCCTTTTGACCCGCTCCAACAGTTCAATGTCCTTCCTGTGCTGGGGGCTTCAGAACTATACACAGTACTCCAGATGGGGTCTGATGAGAGCAGTTAACTAAGACCAAGGAACAGGCAATGAAGATCTGTTGCCTGTCACTCCTTGCTTTCCTGACATGACCCTTTATGAAGATGCTGCTGCATTTCTCTACTTGTCAGAGATCCATTCCCAACCCTCGTTTGCTCGGACAGTTCAAGCTGTCAGGGGCTTAGATTGTGCAGTAGCAATTTTTCAAATTTCCTGAAGCACCCAGCTCCCACTTAGGCTTTTAAACAGATGACTGTTTCTGCTTGCCTATAAAAGCTTTCTATTCCAGAAGAGATTCTTCTTTCAGTCACATTAGTTAAAATTCACCTATCACAACTGACTCTAATTTAAGACAATCTAAATATTAGAATCTGATTATTTACATCATTTTCAATCTGTGTTGTGATGGAAGATGTTTGTGGTGGTAAAAATAATGTCTTATTTGTGTTGAGAAATCAATGTATTATACTTTTATTTTCTAAATGTTAATATTAAAAAAAAAAAAAATCTAGTCTATCTACAGGCACCAAAGATTATTTATTGCAAATTTTCTGAGAGAAACTACTTCTGAAATGCCATAATTCATTTCTAAAACTGCTCCATTAAAAATTAAAGACAAATACTTCTAAGATAATATTATGCTATTGTCTGGCCTGGCTGGTACTGGAGGACATACAAATGAACTGATGACATGTGACTGGAATTTCACCTTTCTCTGAAATGTCAGATATGGGTTATTGATGGGGTAATATTTATGGATGAGTGACTCAGTGTTAGATATAAATTATTGAACAATTGAATTTTGTAGAAAAATTCTGAGTTGAAATTGGTAAAAATAACAAGACATCATCCTTTTACGAAAACAAGGAGCATATGTTCATCTCTTGAGTACACATATTCCCAGTCAATCTCTTATATGACCTCCTTGTGATATGCCTGTCAAGACTCTCAAAAGCCTTGACATAGGTGCCTGTGAAAGACAGAAGTTTACAGCTCATGCTTATTCTTGACTGACTCTCAAATCATCCCTTTCCATTTTGTCTCACTCTATCACTGTAGGCCGTGTTTCTGATATATCATAGTATAATGGCTTGTATATTTAACCAGAAGCTAAACAGGAGAGTTTCTGGGCTCACCCAAAGCTATATTTAAGCCTGCATCTAGTGACAAAGCAGTTTCAGATAGCACATTAATAGCTGAGAGGAGTTGCTGACACACCAGAAAACAATGCTGCCATACAGCAAGACTTGGGCAGGCTGGAGAGTTGGGCAGAGGGGAAGTTCAACAAGGGCAAGTGTAGAGTCCTGCACCTGAGGAGATATAAGTGTATGCACTACGATGGGTTAGGGGTTGACCTGCTGGAAAGCAGCTCTGCTTAGAAGGACCTATGAGTCTTGGTGGATAGCAAGTTGACCGTGAAGTAGCAATATTTCTTCCTGGCCAAGAATGCAAATGGTATCTTAGGATGCATTAAGAGTGTGGCCAGTAGGTCCAGGGAGGTTCTCCTCCGCCTCTACTCTGACCTGGTGAGGCCATACCTGGAGTATTGTGTCCAGTTCTGGGTTTCCCAGTTCAAGAGACAAAAGAAATAATGGAGAGTCCAGTGAAGGGCTACAAAAATTCTGAGGAAACTGGAGCATCTCTGTGAGGAGGAAAGGCTCTCGAGACCCAGGGCTGTTCAGCCTGGAGCTGAGCAGCCTGTGAGGGGATATTCTCAATGCTCATTAATATCTAAAGGGTGGGGATCAAGAAGATGGGGTCAGGCTCTTCTCAGTGATGCCCTGAGACAGGGGAAAGGGTAGTGGGCAGAGATTAGAACACAGAAAGTTCCACCTAAACATAAGGAAAATCTTGATTTTGAGGGTGAAGGAGCACCGCAACGTGTTGCCCAGAAAGGTCTTTGAGCCTCCTCTGGAGACTATCAAGACCTACCTGGACACGTTTCTGTGCAACCTATTTTAGATGAACCAGATTTAGCAGTGGGGTTGGACTAGATGATCTACAGAGGACCCTTCCAAACCCTACCATTCCGTAATCCTGTGATTCTGTGCTAATTTATTCCTTAACCCTTCAGCAGCAAAATCCAACAAAGTATGGAAAGGGGCACATTAAATCACAGACTTTAGAGGATTTTCTACCAGAGCAGTCTTGTTCTGGAAAACTCAGTCCTAATTTTAAAAGGCTGAATACTTTCTCAGCCATAGACAGTGTTATATTGGTTTGTATGAACGTTGTCGTAGCACCTTACTGTCTAAGAATTTGGGGGGATGATTGGCAAACAACTGCTTTGGGACAATCCAGAAACTTACTCTGTTACCTATATTTGTACAGTTACAAACTTGAATTTCACCACTGGGTAACAAAGTAAACTAGTTTCCCCCTACTTCTCAGTTTATACTGATTTTTGTGAATTTATGTGGGTTTGAGTGCCTTTTCAGAGAAAAGCTTCTTTCTGTTTAACTTTAATATGAAATATTAGATTCTTGCCTACCACCTCCAAAGAACAGATCTCTTTTAAGAGGGCCTTAATAAATGAGTGGAACAACATTTACAGAGCACCATTTGTGCATTCAGCAGCAGTCCTCACACTGTCTGTTAAATGGAATTGGCCTTCACTTCTGTTTCTGAATGTGATGAATGGCATCATTCAATAATATATGTTTGTCAAGTTGGAATCTTGTGCAGTGTTAAGTACAGTGTTAAGCAAGGTTCAGTCTGCATTAAAATATATTTGCTAATAATAATAATAATAATAATAAAAAAGTAGGACAGAAAATGAGAGGGAAAAACTTTGATGCAGCTATATACGCTGCATCAAACTTATATATATATATATATA